>JAOXJP010206003.1:0-25902 GCA_025762735.1 Platanus orientalis
TGGATCGTCCGATCCGAAGCTAAAACCGATTAACACTCAAAATCGGGATCGGTCCCGGCCGATCCCGATCCGATCCGGGCGATCCGAGCCCGGATCGGGCGAGTTTTAGAACCATGATGTCATCACTATACACTATTAGAGCTGTCAACCCACTACTCTAATGTTTGATAGGAAAAATCACCAAGAGCATTAGAATGAACCACTGTCACCAAGAGCATGGTGATGACATAGTTATGATAGGAAATGATCAGAGTTAAGGCTTATAAATAGTCACCAAGTAGCCTTAGAAAAATCATCAATAAACAATCACCAAGAGCATGGTGATGACATAATTGTGATAAGAAATGATCAAAGTTAAGACTTATAAACAATCACCAAGTAGCTTTGGAAAAATCATCAATAAATGTCACAAAATAATGAAAACCAAACAAAGAAGTAACTGGGGCAAACCCTCACACATCAGAATGGACCACAGAAAAAAGGGGAGGAACTTTTATTATTACTTATGCCATAAGATCTATGACAATGCTTGATTAACTTACAAACATCACAAGAAAGATCCACAGGTAAACAAAATGAAAACAATGGGAAAAGTTTCTTTAATATAAACAAAGAGGGATGTCTAAGTCTATGATGTCATTGCAATAACTGGGAGTGCTCTCAATGAACTGAAGCAGAAACGAGTAACGTCAGCTGTTGACTAGGAGATGCAATAGGTGAATCTGTGTCAAGTCGGTACAGTCCTCCCTCCTCATATCCTCTACCTATCTTCTTCGTCACCGAGTTAAAGAGAGTTGGTAATATGGTTTACAAACATCAAGTTCAAAGTAAGGTTAGGGACATGAACAAAAGATAAACTCATAGATAGAGTAACAAATATGGACCCTTTTCCTGCAATAGAGGATAAGGAACCATTTGCTGTTTGTACTTTGTATTGACTAGGATAGACCCTATAAGATGGGAATAAGGTGGAATTACTTGTCATGTGGTTTGAAGCACCTCAATTAATGATTTAGGGGGGACTAGATGTGGAGAGAGACATACTAAAAGCAGAAGCACGTGTACCTGACTGGGCAAATAAAGTTTTGGGGGCAGCTGATGCGCAAGGGTCTAAGCTGGCCACAAAGTGATGAAGAGCATCAACTTGATCTCGAGTGAAAAAAGTACTGTCTGAGATGTGGCTGAAGTAGACTGGCTTAGTAGACGAGGTAATTGAGTGTGCATTGGATCTAGATTGAGTGCGAAAACCACTTCTCCCACCAGTTAATCCTCTATGTGGTCGACTTTGGGAATCTTGTTGGGGATGGCCATGAAGATCCCAACAGACATCTTTTGTGTGTTGAAATCTACCACAATGCTCACACATTTATTTATTTCTATTCTCCCATGAGGCTCAACCACAACCTCCACCACCATGGCCATGAAAGGACCCACGTCCTCCATGTTGGGAAGTAGTAACTAAAGCATAGCGATCTACTATAGATTGTTGAGGATGAACCATGAGATGACGTCCATCCTCCGCTTTGGATAGGTGTGCAAGAACCTCATCTAAGGATGATAAAAGATCTTGTCCCAAAATCAAAACACGAATGAGCTCATAGTCTGGGTGTAGGCCTACCATAAACTCAAAGATTCTAGTTTCTTCAACCTCTTGATTATAAAGGGATGTGTCCTTGGTGCACTGAGTCTAAAAATTCTTGTAAAAGTCAATTTCTTCCCATAGATTCTGTAGAGTGGGATAGTAATTGATTAGAGACTGATCACCATGCTTCAGTTTGGAGACTTTCTGATGCTAATCAAATCGTACATGCGGGCCTTGTTCCCTCTTTTGGAATAAGTCTTGGTCACAGAATCCCAGATGGCTTTGGCCGTGGGAAAAAAATAAATAATTGTTAGATATGTTAAGCTGTATATAGTGAAGAAGCCACGACATCACCATAGCATTCTCTGCTTTCCACTTTGCAAATGTCGAGTCCGTTGGTTTAAGCATCTTCGCTTCTCTTGTCAAATACGCCACCTTGCCCTTGCCAGTAATGTAGAGCTTGGTTGATTGAGACCACACAAGAAAATTTGTTCCATTGAGATGCACTGTAGTGATAAGTGAATTTAGGGATTCATTTACGGTCTCACCAAAACTATTAACATCAATGCTTGGAGATGTATCGGTGTTTTGACTAACTCCAGACATAGTATGATTAATCACAACTACAAACTAAAAAAAAGGGCATTGATATTCCAAAAAACCACCAAGCAGGCCTCCATAGACCTTGGCCACTACATGATATAGGGCTACTCAGCCTTTCACACACTCATGAATAACAAGTATGTTGTTGTTCTATGGAGTTGCTACTCCCACATGCCTACATAGGCTCAACATTGGGTCTGACACCCTTAGAAACATCCAACAGCCTTAGTCTTGGGTATTTAAGTGCATAGAACGTACACATCCATCATACAAAACTTTTTTTTTTTGTTAACTATAATTATCAGATACTATTGGGATACCTTGATTGAGAAATCGAACCCACAGTGCAAGAAACCTTAAATCGGCGACAACGTAGGGGGTGAAAATCGAACACCAAACCTTTAAATCTCAACCAAATCATGACCGGTCACTTCCTATAGACTCATAAGCCAAAAATGACCCATCCATTAGAGATCAATCACCCAAAAAGATGCTCAATTGATCATATCGAATAGATCAACGAGAAAACATAGGGTTTGGCTTCCATAAAGAACCCTTCGAAAAACATAGCCCAACACCTTATGTCTAACTTTGTTTCATATCATGCATTTTCTCATTCGTTTTGGAGTTTCTCTTATTCTTTGGATTTTGTGTCTGTAGCTCATAGTGTGTAAGAGGCGCTATCACAACCTAATTGGAGAGATGCAATGGTAGAAGAGATGGGTACCTAGGAGAAGAATCAAACATGGGACTTAGTAGATCTTCCTAGAGGAAAGGTCTTGGTTGGATGTAGAAAAGTATTTGTAATTAAGCATAAAGCTGATGGTTCAGTTGAGAGATATAAGGCCAGATTGGTTGCCAAAGGATACCGACAAACTTTTGGCATAGATTTTCAAGAGACCTTTGCTTTAGTAGTAAAGATGAACTCCAAATGGGTTTTCATATCCTTAACAGCCAATTATGAATGACCACTTAATTAGTTTGATGCTAAAATGCATTCCTTCATGGAGATTTGGAAGAAGTCTATATGACTCTATCTGGTTTTCAGTATCCTAACAATAAAGGAAAAGTGTGCCAAGTTAAAGAAGGCATTGTATTGATTGAAATAGTCACCTAAAGCATGGTCTGAGAGATTTTGGCCAGCAATGGTGAAGGTTGGCTATAGGTAGTGTCAGGAAGATCAAAATTGACAGCACTTATTGTGTAGGTAGATGATGTTGTAGTGATTGGGAATAATGATAGTAAGATCACAAGACTACGATACCGATTGGCTAAGGAGTTTGAGATCAAAGACCTGCATCCTCTAAAATGTTTTCTTGGGATTGAGGTTGCCAAATAAAAAAGGGGGATCTTTCTATCCCAAAGGAAGTATGTACTTGACTTGTTAAAAGAAGCTGAAATGACTAGGTGCAAACCATATCCAACTCCAATTGAAACATATCATTGACTGAAAGAAGATGATAGTGAATGATTGATTGATGCAGGAAGGTAGCAACATATTGTTGGACACCTCATTTACTTGTTCTTAACCAGACCAGACATTACAAATGCGGTGGGTATAATCAGCTAGTTTATGCATGCACCTATTCAAGCTAATATGGACGCTGCTTTTAGAGTGTTTTGATCACAGTTTTGAGTATCGACACGAAACCATCAAAACTTACTGATACGTTTCTGTTTTCATGGGTTCCAATGCGAAACCAATATGTATTTTTAAAACTACATGGTTTCAATAATACCATCAGTACGTCTCATCGATATCATGTACTTTTTGTCAATAAAATGTTAATTTTTTGAAGGGTATTAATTGAGACCCATTGATACTATATCGAAACCAAAGGAAACTAATGCCAACCTCTATAGAATTCATTGTTCGTCATTTTTTTTTGTTTAAAAAATCTTGATTTACACTAATATATGCAAATTCTAGGGTTCCATTTGAGTCCATTTGATAAAAAACCATGATTTCACTTTGTATCAAACTCGAAATCGAGAAAACTAGATTTTTTATATATTGCATATTTTAGCCTGATCTCCACATTCACGGAGTTGGATTTTTTATAAATTAGTAAACAATAGAACTATCAAAAATCAGACCAAATGCACATTTTTTGGTTTGATTATTATATATGATACATGCATGCTAGATCTACATAATTCTAAAATATGGTATTTTTCTGAAAAAGAGATATATTTATTTAATTATAAAATAATAAAAACACTAAAAATTGTATAACCCGTATGTGGGTGTTGTACCATAGACTTGGGTTCAAAACTAGTCTTCACCTATAATTACCTATAAAAAAACAAAAAACAAAAAAGAAAACATTTAGTTTGTGTTTTTCTATTTTCTCCCATGTCTTACAATATTTTTTTTATTATTTCTTATGCACATGTAATGAGGGTATTAGTTCCCAACAACCATCATAGATGATTGTTTTGCATATGTAGTGATACATATGTGTGTATTAGTGTTTATTCTATCATTTCTTAAAGTTTCATCTAAAGTTTCTAATGTTTTCATAAAGTTTCCTCGGTTTCTGTGAGCTTTACATGGTTTACGATACGTTTCCATGATAGGTTTTCGTTTATATGGGGATTGGAACCTTAACCAAAATTGAAACTTCAAACCTTGGTTGTGATACTTGAAAAGTTGTCCTGGTAAAGGTCTTTTATATTAGAAACATGAGAATCATAGAGTGGTGGCTTATACTGATGCTGACTGGGTAGGCTTAATATCATATAGACAATCAATTTCAGGATACTGAACATTTGTTGGAGGAAATTTAGTTACATGGTGAAGCGAGAAACAATTAGTATTTGCCAGATCAAGTGCTAAAGTTGAATTTTGGTATGACACATGGTATTTGTGAGTTGCTATGGTTGAGGATGTTGGTTTCAGAACATAGTCTTCATGTTCTAGAACCTATGAGTCTTTACTGTAACAATAACACTGTGATCAGAATTGCTCATGATCCTGTACAACATGACAAGACAAAGCATGTGATAGTGGATCGGCATTTCATCAAAGATCATTTGAAGGTAGGTCGTATTTGTATGCCATTTGTCCAGACTAAAGATCAGTTGGTTGAACTTTTTACTAAGGAGTTGATTGGAGCTTGGTTTTCTATGTTAGTTGATAAACTGGGAATGTTGAATGTCTTCTCCAGCTTGAGGGAGAGTATTACTGTGTTAGTATATTGATAGTATACATGTATTGCGGGTAAAATTGTCATGTAAATAGGCTATACTATACCATATATTATGGACCTATTATTTCATATATAAATAAGGTCTAATGTGTGGAGAGTCTCTCCATATGATTTTCCTTCCCATACTGCTATCCATTTTCTTCTCTCTTCCTTCTCTTCTCTTTCTTCTTTATTCTCCTTTCATACTTCTATTCTGCTGGATTCAACTAGTGGTACCTTGACCAGGTCACCTTTCCATTGAAATTTCTTTTCATAAACCATAAGCTAGGGCTTAGAGGGTGGTTCTCTCTAGCGTGGATTAGGGTGGAATCAATTTATCAGTAAAGTGTTCTGTCAAACGCTACTGATATTTTCTGTTCTAGATATCTGAGTACTGTTGGCTTGGTTTTTCTGTCTTTGGTCAAACTTTGGACCAACAAGTTCTCTAATTTGTTCTTACCAGGCATTTGCTATTCTTGTCTATTCTTTTCCCTTAATATCAATAATCTAAACTAATCTTTTCATAAACTCAACAGCTGAAGATCCAATCCCAAAATGTCTTCAGGTAATTCATAAATGATAATAAGCCTTCAGGTTTTTGATGATTGATTTTTTTTGATAGGTAAACGTTAGTGTTTAATTTATTAGTAGGTGAAGACAGGTTTTGAACCCAGGTCTGTGGTACGACACCCACACTGGTTGAAGTCGCAACTTGAGCCAAGTCTATGGAAGATAGTGAGATGCCCCATCTACTGATTTGGATCAGATCTATAAGAGGGAAAGCATTCGTGTCCACCTGCAGTGGATGTCCTTATGTCATTATCATTGAATGATTTTTGAGATTTGTGTGGTGTCATCTCAAGGACCATCCATCTATGCACACCTGGAGTCTTCCTCCTCAGGTGGGGGCATCACAACTCTTACAACACATCTAAATATCAAAGAAAACACACACATCTGAACACTGTTTTTGTTGACAACGATTGCATGATGCACCTCTGATTTCTAGAAGGTTCATTTCCTTTCTTACACACATACTATGACAACCGGCAAATGCTGGCTATTTCATTGCCATTTACAAGACATGCATACAATTTAACAAGTCATAATTTTAGAGGTCTTGTTCATGAAATACGGATTGCTGAAGCTGTAAAAATTGTTAGGCAAGTTTAAATTAGGTAGTGTGTGAATTACATGCCCACTGATTTAACCCAGGTTACTATCTTTTGCTCTAGTGTACTTACAGGCAGTCCTACATTTTATCTAGGTTTTGGTTGCTCCAAATTTATATCTAACTCTGATGTAGAACAGTGAGGGTTCACACAAATGATACAGTGGAATTGAAAAAACCAAGTCAAAATAGCAAAATAAAATCTCCAATTGATTAATAGAATTTGCAGATAATCTCTCATGATATGATAAAGTTCTAGGAATTGAATTCAATCAATTGAAGCTTCAATTTATAATTAAAAATTCTGATTTTGAATTAAATAAAATTAGAAGACACCAATCTCAATACTCAAATCAAACAAACACTGAATTGATCTCACCAATCATGTTCAATTAATAGGGCATGAAATAAGTTACACTTGATATAAGATGTAGCTAAAGAATAGACAGCAATATAGAAGTTTGCAATTGTTCCACATGATCGGCAATAAACCGTTAAAAATTAACTTAAACTCAGCATATTAATCCCACTAGTGGTTCTCCATTCATAAGAAATCAGCAACTCAACAAAATAACCACCACTCCTTTTTAATGTCTCTTTGTCTTTATATATTTTTGGATACTCCAAATTTACAAATTTACTTCCACTTTAAGTCAATCCTAGTAATTAATTTCAATTTCTAGTCCAATTCAAACTCATAAATTACTTAGTAATTTGTACAAATTACTAAAACATGAACTCAGTCGTCTAGATTCCATAGAAGAGGTAGGATTGTTTCACCCGTTGTAGATCCCATGCGTCTCCTCTTACAAAGGATAGGAAGGCTGTGAGACTACTCTCCAGGGTGTTTTAAGGAAATAAATGCCTTCTTGATTCCAAAGAAGTTCATTGGGACAGAGTAGCCCCTGTGTCAAAATTGCTCTTCCGTGTTAATGCTAATCTCAATATAGCAAGCACTCCAATTCTATGATATCATCTCCATGGTTGTCTTCATTTGCATCAAGAGTTCTCTATATTAGTTGATTTTAGTTGTTGCTTTTATTTGTTCAAAATCACATTGTGGATCGTTTCATGCTTTCCACTTACAGATATGTCTGCAACCAAGTCTAACTGGCAAAACATTTCACAGGTATGGTTCTCCCAGCATGACCGACATTGAAGCTTTCTCTTCTGCCTATAGAGCAAGGTTGGATGAAGCTGAGCTTGCTGGATCTGTACCTGAAAATATATTTCTGGAGGTATTTTTTTAATTAATCTTTTTCTGATATTGGGGAGACTTGTATTTCTACATTTGTAGCTCTTGTAGAAAATTACAGGTGTGACTGAGCAAGGCAGCTACTAGGTTAGCAGGCTTAAGC
This sequence comes from Platanus orientalis, assembly GCA_025762735.1. Classification (NCBI taxonomy): domain Eukaryota; kingdom Viridiplantae; phylum Streptophyta; class Magnoliopsida; order Proteales; family Platanaceae; genus Platanus; species Platanus orientalis. The sequence goes on from JAOXJP010206003.1 coordinate 7,906, forward strand.
CCGCTTCTGGCTGTGTATGAGACCAACATACAATCAGGTGTCATGCCCGGGTGTAATGTTTACTCACAACAAGATATTGTGATTATAAGATTTGGAATATATAAGTTATTAAATTTAGACCAACCTGGTTGGTTGTACTGGGATCCAGCCCCTTTGGGCAGGTTGGGCCATTCACCAACCCAGAAATTAGCTGAATCCCAGTAGCTTAACTAATCCAGATGGTTCAACTGCCAAAGAGTGCATCGATGGTCATCAGTACAATCCGCTTGTCTGACTGATTGACCTAGCCTGGACTCCCTTGCCACTGATTGATCTCCAATCCGATTTTTAATCACTATAGTTCCACCTGTTAGTGGCAATTAAAGCTTGAGAGAGGAAGATTATTCTTGGCTGCTCTTTTGCATGGGGTTTGTTGGGGCATTTGGAAGGAAAGAAATAGTATAAATTTTTGTTCCAAAAGTAGGGAGTCCAGCGAGGTGATTTTAAGAGAAGTAACCGGCTAATGGTCATGAAGGAGTTCAAAGAGCTTCCGTTGTCTACTTTCTTGAGGGATTGGATCATTGGTATTTCTCTTAGTTCTACTGAGGTGGGCAAACCAATTAGGGAATGGCAGCCTCCTATAATGGTCATCTTAAGCTAAATTTCGACGGGAATTTTAAAGGAAATCCAGGGCCAGCTGATTTTGGTTTTATGGTTAGAGACTGCAATGGCACCATCATTAAGGTTATTTGTGGTCCTTTGGGGGTTTGCAATTCCATGAGAGCGGAGACTTGTGGTCTTCTTTTTGGGCTGCATGACCTCAAGTGATGTAGCATGCATGAAAAAATATAATGTAAAGAGATCTGCAAGCAAATAAAGTAGCAATTAAAACAATAAAATTGATTTCTACTCTAATCAAGTGCACTAAAGTAACAACCTAATAAGCAAGACACATAAATTTCTGAAAAATTAAGATGAATATGCTTAAGTTATTAACTACTTTCTGATTAGAAACTAACTAAACAAGCAATGCATAAGACCTACCAAAGAGGTGATAGAACTAGGCTATGAAATGTGTATTTAATGGGCTAACAACAAATTATAAAGAAAGGTATGTGAACAGCAATGTATGTAAAAGGTCATAAAACAGTAAGATAATGTGAAAGATTGATGTCAGACAAATCAGGAGCTCATATAGGTTGCTGGCAGCAAGGTGACACTCTAAAGATAGGTGTAATAAGATGGGGATATAGTCAGGTTAGCAATGGGGAAGCCAAAAGGGTAATAATATGCCAAGTTAGGGATTGATGTATGGTAACCAAACCTGGGCAGCAGCCAATAAGATCTATAGAGAGGTTAGATAGAACCTTCCATCAGCCAATGAGAAAATTGCCTTGTAGGATACTTGGACAGCCACTAGTGATGATGTAGGAAGTCCTTCAGCCAAATAGTTGTAGTAGTCCTCTAGAACTCTTTTCCCAACTTAAGTCTTAGTCAGCCACCAAAAAAGACCCAAATTTAATAGTAGCCCTTTCTCAGAACCTTCTTCAAACACTTGAAATTCAAAGATTTCTACAGAAGAAAATTTAGAAGCCTACTTCCATTGATTTGAATCAACTCTCAAGCACATAAACAACATTCATATATTTTCTTGTATGATACACATAAATTCCAGCTCAACTGGATGTGAAGAAGGAAGTTGTTTTCAATGTTTTGAGGAATACAAGACCCCAACCTGGCTGTATGGAGATATGAGCCTAGGTTTTGAGTTTTGATTAATCAAAACAACTAGGACAGTATACCTAGTGTAGCTGCAGGTAGAGAAGATCCAATCTCTACCCAAAACTTCAAAATTCAAACCAATCAAGTTGCTGGAATATGTCCGGGCAGTAATGAACTTGGGTTTGGAATGAATTTTATGGGTTTTATGGGGGTTAAGTGCAGTCATGTGCTATTGGGTTGATAAAGAGGTGTTTAATGGAGGGTATGACGTAAGGGTGATTGGTTGGTGGATAGTGGTATATGGTTGAAAAGAATCTAGTATGGAGGGGCTTGAAGCTTATGTAAGTGGGTTTAATGGTGGGCAGCAAGTTGTTGGAAGGAAAAACCAGTAAAAGAGTATGAAGAAGAAGAAGATCTAGGGAAGAAGATGGAGATGATAGATACTTGGAAAAATCACCAACCTTGAAGAGAAGATGCTACAGCTGTATAGAGCTTGGGACCAATTTTGTTGCTTTCAAAATTTTGCATAAAACTAGGGTGTCGACCAAGAGCCCCCCCCCCCCAACCTATTTATTAATTTAAAAATTAGGGTTGTAAGCCATTGTTACAAAATATAGAAGTCAAAATAAATTAGAAACATCTAAAAAACTGTCACTCTCCCTCCCTATGTTCGACTAAGACATAAAAATAGGCCTAAAAGCCTCTTTCCCCTTTACACCCCACATAAAAAAAAAAACACCAACTATGTCTTAAATTACTCTAGACACAAAAAGTGTCTATAAACTCCAAATAAAAGCTGTAAAACTGAAATAAAAGAAACAAAATAATAAAATATGTCATTCATATATCCTCCAATAAAGGTATCCACATGTGGCCCCACAATTAAGGGAAAGTGGGTCCCACTTGCTTCAAAAAATAGAAAGTAGCTTAATACTCCTCCAAATCAACCCCGAATTGAAGTATAGAATTCCAAATGCCTCCTAATCCATATATAAGCTCACTAGGACCCTCCTATGCTGGTACACCTTGAGGTTGCCACGTGGCATGATGTCCTCATTGAATCCCCTCATCTGAGAATGATTTGCCTCTAGCAAAATAAAACTCCTGTATCACTCTAGGATGTCAGGATCTATCTGCTGCGGCTTGTATGTGTCAGCCACTAACTCTTAATCAGGGGCCTATCCTTCCACTTGACAAGATGTGCTGGTAGCCTCCATGTCGTGTGTAAACTGTCTCCACATCAAGGATCTATCTTCTCACGTCTGCCTTAAAGGTGGTGGTGATGATATGGGCTGAATAGGCTGGGAATTTGGTACATGTGAATTTGCAAATGGGTCTACAAAAGGAGATATAATGGCATAGTACGAGACTAGGTCTTCAACATTCAATGTTCAGTTAATCCCTAGGTTAGAAAGTAAATTAATAACATAAGCGTTAGAGCCTACATTTTTCAGAATTTTATATTGCCCTGAACTACGTCTCTGTAGTTTCTTGGCAACTCTAGATTGAAATCGCTTAGGCCTAAGTCGTACCATCACTTAGTCTTCTTTCTGAAACTTTTGATGCACTCGATGAGAATCAATTGACCTTTTATAGTTTTATTGCTAAGAATGATTTTTCGGCGGATCTCTTCATGCAATGAATGAATATGCTGTGCAAAGTTAGATGCAGACTCTGAAGGTCTATAGGTAGCTGACATAGGTATAAGGTTACTAGGTGCCCTAATTTTATAACCCGTGACAATCTTAAACGGACTCATACCTGTGGTCCTATTGACTAAACTATTATATACAAACTCAGTTATAGATAAGACAATGTCCCATAACTTAAGATGATCTCCTACTAGACAATGTAGGAGATTACCCAAACTCTTGTTTCCCACCTTAGTTTAAATATCAGTCTGAGTGTAATATGTAGATGAGATTTTAAGTTGAGTACCTATCATCTTTCATAGTGTATTCCAAAAGTTGCTAACAAACTTAACATCCCTGTTACACACTATGGAGCTTGGCAATCCATGTAGTTTAATAATGTCATCAAAGAATAACTTGACAATTATAAACACATCCGAGGTTTTATTATATGGTATACAATGCACCATTTTAGAAAAACGATCCATTATCACAAAAATGGAATCGTAATTCCTAAATGTCATAGGTAAGCCCATTACAAAATTCATACTCACATCTTGCCAAGGAGTGTGAGGGACTAGCAAAGGAGTATACAGTCTAAATGACCGTTTTCGATGCTTTGCCAGTTGACAAGTACGACATTTCCATAATATTTTGGTCACATCTCACTTCAAACTTGGCTAATAGAATCTATCTTCCACAAGAGCAATGCTCTTGTCTCGACCAAAATGGCCCGCCATGCCTCCTGTTTGTGACTTCTAAATAAGGAAGTTATACATTGAAGTGTGGGGAATACATAAGCGAACACCTTTAAAGAGATACCCATCCTGTAAGGTATAATCTGTAATGTTTCTCATTGGATCACTCTTTAAAGAAGTAGACTTCTCCAAAGTCTGGGTAGGTTAAATATTCTTCCTTTAACCTTTTGAACCCACTCACTTCAATCTTCATTGAATGCAGAATGACAATCTTGCAACTTAAGGCATCTGCTACCATGTTTTTTATCCCAACTTTATGTTTAAGCACAAAGATATACTCCTGAAGAAACTTAACCCACTTAGCATGCCTTGAATTAAGTTTCTTCTGAGAACTTAAATATCTCAAAGTCTCATGGTCAGAAAACGTGACAAATTCTTGCGGCAATAGATAATGTTTCCAATATCTCAAGGCCTGTATCACCGCATAGAATTCCTTGTCATAGGTGGAGTACTTTTGTTTGACATCATTTAGCTTCTCACTAAAGTAAGCAATTGGATGTCCCTCTTGACTCATAACTCCTCTTATTCTAACACTAGATGCATCACATGTCACTTCAAAGACTTTAGAAAATTTTGGCAGGCGCATGATAGGAGTCGAAGTCATCCTCGACTGTATTTCCTCAAAAGCCTTAATTGTGGTTTTAGTCCAATTGAACTCCTCTTAATGCAACCTCGAATGAACCGCTTATATAAGGTAACAAGACCATTGAAACTTCTAATTTCATGGATATTCTTTGATGCTTGCCACTCAATTATAGCTTTGACCTTGTTAGGGTCGGCATACATTCTTTCAAATGACACTACAAACTCTAAGAAGATGACCTAAGGGGTTAGGAAAACATACTTCTATAGGTTTGCGTAGGAAAACCCATTTCTTCAGGTTTACATACAGTTTCTCTTTTCTCAAGAGATCACACACCTTTCTCAAGTGTTCGAGATGTTGTTCTTTGGTAGTACTATAAATCAAAATATCATTAAAGTACACTACCAAGAACTTCCTTATGAATGGCCTTAGAACTTGAGTCATGATCTTCATGAATGTGCTAGGAGCATTAGATAGTCCAAAAGGCATGACCAACCACTCATACAACCCATCCTTCATCTTGAAGGCAATTTTCCATTCATCTCCAGGTCATATGCGAATTTGATGGTAACTACTCTTAAGATCTATCCTGAAAAAGATAGTGGCACTAACCATCATGTTTAGCATATCATCTAACCGTGGAATGAGAAACCTATAACATACTGTGATTTGATTAATTACCCTACTATCCACACACATATGCCATGACCCATCTATCTTGGGTATAAGGAGTGCATGCACGACACATGGGCTCATATTCTTCCTAATGAATCCCTTGTGAAGTAGATCATCTACTTGCTTTTTCAGTTCAGCATATTCAATAGGATTCATTTTATAATGAGGTAAGTTTGGAAGCATAGCTTCTAGGACGATCAATTGCATGTTGTATGTCACGCATAAGCGGAAGATCGTTAGGTAAATCCATCCTTAAACTCTTTTAAAATAGTCTCTACCTCTGGAGAGTGCTTAACAGAAGAGTCAGAAGAAGCTTCTTTGGTGACCACAACAAATACTACAGCTTCATCCTTAATCTCTTGCTTGAATTCTTTCGAGCCAATGATGTGAAGGGCTTTAGTCTTATTTTTCTTGATGCTCTTGCCCTTATTTATTTGTTCCTTCATCTCAGGCTCATCTTTTGGTGCTTTAGGAACCGGTCTAATTTTCTTTCCCTTGAACTTAAATACACACGTATTGGATCTACCATACAATGTGACATCTAAGTCATATAACAATGACCATCCTAGTATGATGCACCCAATATTCATGGGGATCACATCACACCATATGGTGTCCTTGTAAGAATATAACTCTATAGGAACTTGACACCTTTGGGATACTTGGATAGAAGTTATATTAACCCATGCAACCTTATAGGGGCGAGGATGTGGTGCTGGTGAAAGTCCTAACCTCTTTAGAGTATTAGTGAACACCACATTAGTCCAACTTCCACTATCCATAATAAGCTTGCAGATCTTCTCATTAGACTTAGCAAGATACTAGCCCTGCGCCATTCATTCTCTTGCTTAGGTTGAGTAAGAGCACACCTCACCACTCATAGTGGGACATTGTTAAAGGAAGAGTAGTCATCAACCTCACCCAGGTAAGCTAGATGTCCATCGTCTCCCTCTACCTCGTCTTCCTCAGTAGGAGTCCCATATCCTGGACAATCCTCAGGGTCCTCTTGAATTTTCTCATCATGAGGCTCAAAACTATTCTTCACCGTGTCCTTTATGTTTAGACTGTTCCTCTTAGTTGGACACTGAGCTCCTATGTGGCCATAACCTCTGCATCTAAAACACCTACCAGATGTAGGTGTCTTGGTGATGAGGACATTAGGTCCAGACAGAAGTTTCAGGTCTATTAGAAACGGCGTAGGAGGGTTGCACCCATGTTATGGTTTCACTAGGATATTTGTTTTTATGTTTTGTTCCCTAGCACATTATTTGAAGGTAGTTTTAACTTGGTAGCATATTTAGTGGTATTTTGGTTATTATATATACTTTGGGGTTACTTTGGGCATGTCATTGTGCTAGGGGGTATTTGAGTCTTTATTATGTTTAGGGTGCAATAAGTTTGGTCGTGGGGGCTATAAAACACCCCACACGACCAGCAAGTTTTCTTATGATGGAATAAACAATGTTTTGTAGCTCTCGTTTTGGTCTCTTTAATGTTCTTCTTCTTCTTCCTCTTTGGTTGCAAGTGAAATGTAGTAAAACCCTAGAATGGGTCTAGGGAAAACCCTAGTTTAATGGTGGTAGTGGAGGCTATTCCCTCCCCTTAGGTCAAAGGTCCTCTATCTCTTCTTCTTCTTTAATTCTCTGTTATTTTGTTTGCTGGATTTTGTTAGACAGCTTGTGGAAAGTGAAGTTACCACCAAACTATTCAGGTTTTTGAAGTTAATTGAGGCTTCCAATGGCCATAATACATCTGGACAACCCTGCTTGGAGTGGAGATAGCTTTTATATATCAGCTACCAAAGAGTTCTTCCTTGTTTGTTGCAGTCCAGGCGTGAACCTGCATCCAGCCTGCATGAGATTGATTCCAAGGATTTGAGCACAAAGCTAGTGGGTCTGGTCTCTTCCCTTGTTGTAGAGAACTCATTCATGATCATAACTGTGGTGGGACCTATCCCAAAAGGGCCCCACCTGATCTGTTTTGCTTAAAGTAATCCCCTAGAGGCGTGAACAGCTCAAATTTGGTCCCTCTACGAGAATCACTACAAAGTACAAAGTCATCTCCTTTGGGATTCAGCAAAAACTGTTATAACAGGGTATTAACAACCCTTAAACAATCCTATAGGAGTTTTCATTCCAGCCAACAGCTCCGAATAGATCAAGACACAAACAGTTACAAAATAGGCGTTAAATAGGCCCTGTTTTTGGGTCTCACGAGAACTACCACCAGATCCTAAATACTAGGACTCTGGCTGTGAGCTTTTGGGAACTGATTCACCTCTCCTGGGCGTCACAGAAGTACCCTAACTCCAGCTGGAAGATCTCCTCTACATCAAGACTTGAGGCCTTGAAGTTTATGGCTGGCAGCACCTTGTTTTGAAGGAGTCCTACCTATCAGCCACTCCCAATCTTGTGAAAGGTCAGTTCTGAGCATGGATTCAGCATTTCATGCATCTTAGAGGGCATCCACATACCTGCTACAGCCTATATGAGGTATCTACATGAGCTTACACTACCAATTTTTGAATCCTATGCTTATTTGAAATGATGGTTTTTGGGAAAATTGGTTGAGGATTGTTGGGACTGTTAAATACCTGTGTTTTCCTGTAAAAACCAGAGTTACATCAGTCTTAAGCTCCCTCTAGGCCTCACCTAATGATTCCCTGAGAATTTGCTTTGTCTCCATTGATTTGTTTTTGAAATTTTCCATGTTTTCCACAAGTTTTCTTCCCTTTATACTATTATGAATTTTCTGTACAGCACCCATACATGATTCTAGTTTTTTAATTCAATTGTGTTCATGCATCTAATTTAGATTCTCTTTTGTTTATTATTTTATAGGTCTTTAATTCTTATCAGACTTATTGGACTTAACTAAATCTTAATCTGAATTCGTGTGTGGATGTGTAATTAGGAATTTTGTTTATGCATTGTCATTACGTTTGTTAATTTTATGTCTGACTCCTTTATGCACACACCCACTAGTCCATATGCATGCTGCATTAGATTTGGTATCAAATCATAGGTTTAGGGTTTTCTTACCCGTAGGTTGCATTTAGGTGTAATTTTGCATATTAGACTAGTCTTGCATTTCTTAGTTCAGTCATTTAATTTTCCGCACCCATAGGTTCTTTAGAGTAATTCTAGGGAGTGTTTAGAGTCACCCATCTAGTGCCCTTTGGTGTATGCCCACTAGATCCAGATTAAATTATCACCTCAAGATGTCCTTAAAAGCATGACCTAGTTCCCAGCTTACCTAAGAACCGGTTTTTAAGGAGTTGTCTGAGAGGGTGGATAGGTTAACTCAAACTATGGAATCTAATTTCAAGAATCATTTTGAGCAACTCCGGCAAGAGTTGGGTCTATGCTTTAGGAGAGGTTCTTAAGAGGAGAGAGGATCAGGCTGGACCTCACCTAGACCACTACTCAGGACATGGATCTGTAGGAGGTCACAGGCAAAGGACTCACAGCCCTAAGCTTGACCCCAAGAGGACCCTGCGTATGGGTAGATCTCCAATCCCGCCTAGGGGACCCCTACACAAGACACCACCCCATGAGGATATCCCTAAGTTTGAGGAGGATGACCTGGATCCTCGGGATTATAGGTAGCAGCGAGGGATGAGAGATCAGAGGTCTGAGGGATCTCGAGGAGATAGCCCTAAAAACCATGCGGGTTGATGTGTTTACTTTTGATGGGCACTTAAACCCCAGGAGCTGTTTGGATGAGGTTCACAGGATGGACTAATATATTGACTAGTATGAGATCTCCGCTCACAAACAAGTTAAGTTCGCTAAGATGAAGTTAGTTGGGTCAGCTCAACTTTACTAGGATTTAGTAGAGCAACAGATGTATTGGAGACATAAGAGACCCATTACTAGCTGGGTAGAGATGCGTGAGAAGCTCAGAGAGAAGTATGTGCCTCGTCACTATTACACTAGACTTCTTGAGTAGTATCAGGCTATCCACCAGGGATCATCTAGTGTCGCAGACTACATCATGAGGTTCGATGATGGTAGATTGAGATGTAGCGTCCGTGAGAATCCATAGATGACCATCACTCGCTTTAAGATGGGGTTCCGACCTGAGATTCAAAAGGAGCTAATACCCTACTACATCACCACCCTAGAGCATCTCTACAGGATAACATAGAAAATGGAGAGATACGTGAAGCCTTCGTGTCCGCGACCTCAGGATCCTAGACACCCAGATGGGAGGTTCATTTCAGGGGGCCAACCACCCAGAGTTGGTCTTGAACCTTCTAGATCTGTCCCAGTACTTAATCGAGGAAAAGAAGATGTCAGAGCTCGTTTGTTGGGTGATCCTAATAGGTGCTACAAGTTTAGTGGGGTAGACCATTATTCTAAGGTGTGTCCACGCAAAGAGCTTGCTGTTTGTGTAGAGGACAACACCGAGGAAGGGGTGCATGGAGATCAACAAGCATTTGATGATGAGACTGGCGTAGATGAGATTGTTGATCCCTTGCAGGCCCCGAGTGATGATGATGGAGAGGGGGAGGATAGTTACCTAGCTGTCATGAGACACTTCCTATTCTAGTTATCCCTCATCCCCTTCGCCCCTTTGGGTGGTGAGATGTGCTCTCACCTAGGCTGCTCCAGAGGAGTATTGACGGAGGACTACCATTTTCTGTACCTTTGTCAAGTGTATTGAGAAGACCTACATAGTTATCATGACAGTGGAAGCTGCATAAACGTGTTTTCTACTGATAATGTGAAGCGGTTCGAACTCACCACCATCCCACACCCTCGGCCCTACCAAGTGTTGTGGGTAGATTCCTCTTCTCTCCCTGTCACCAATAGATGTCATGTGTCTATCGAGTTTGACTAGTATCAGGACAAGATATGGTGTGACGTCGTGCCTATGGATGTAGGGCATATGATCATAGGCCGACCTTAACTCTTTGATTTGAACACCACATTGTATGACAGGATCAACACATGTGTGTTCGAGTTCAAGGGCAAGAAAATCAAGCTCATTCCTCTTTCACCAAAAGCCTAGTCTGGAGGCTAGAGTTTGGTGAATAAAAGAAAAGATGTGAAGGGTCTTCACCAAAAAACCTTGAATATCTTTAGCCTTAAGGAGTTTGAGCAGGAGGTTTAGGATAATGCATCAGTGTATGCATTAGTCATTAGGGTAGTGACCCCTGATCCTAGTTCTAATATCCCAGCGGAAGTAGAGTCTCTTATCAAAGAGTTTGGAGAGATGTTCCCTAAGGATTTATCAGATGAGCTTTCATCGATGCATGATATTCAACATGTCATAGATCCGGTTCCTGGGGGGCCTCTTCCCAATCTATCCCACTATAGGATGAACTCTACAGAGCATGCTGAGCTGAAGCGGCAAGTGGATGAACTGTTGAGAAAGAATTTCATTAGGGAGAGTATGAGTCTGTGTGCTGTACCCGTGCTTCTTACACTGAAGAGGGATGGTTCCTGGAGGATGTGTTGACAGTAGGGCCATCAACAAGATCACGATACAGTATAGGTTTTCCATTCCTAGGCTTGAGGACATGTTAGATATGATAGCAGGGGCTATTATATTCTCCAAGATTGATCTTAAGAGTGGTTACCACTATATTAGAGTTAGATTAGGGGATGAGTGGAAAATCACCTTCAAGACAAATGACGGATTGTATGAGGTGGCTTGTCATGCCCTTTGGACTTTCCAATGCTCCAAGTACTTTTATAAGGGTAATGACAGAGGTTCTGGTTGTATACTTTGATGACATTCTTAGATACAGCCCTAGTAGGGAGGTTCACCTGAGCCATTTGCGGAGTGTAAGATATTCCATAGAGAGAACTTATACGTGAATCTTAAGAAGTGTGCATTCATGACATTGATGATTATCTTCTTAGGATTTATTGTATCAGGTGAGGGAGTGACCACTAGTCCTGATAAGATTAAGTGTATTATAGAATGGATTGAGCTTACTAGCATTCATGAGGTTCGTAGTTTTCATGGCTTAACCACATTCTATAGGCGGCTCATTTGGGGATTCAGTTCCATCATGACACCTATCACGGATTGCATCCGTAAAGGTGAATTTAAGTATACCAAGGCAGTCGCCAAGGCCTTCTAAGAGATTAAGTCAAGGATGACTGAAGCTCTTGTTATGCGACTTCCTGACTTCTCTAAAGTCTTTGAGGTTGCGTATGATGCATCTAGGGTTGGGATAAGAGGTGTTCTTACTTAGGAAGGACATCTTGTGGCTTACTTTAGCGATAAATTAAATGAAGCCAAACAAAAGTATTCCACCTATGATAAGGAATTCTATGCGGTGGTTTAGTCCCTCAGGTATTGAAGACATTACCTATTGCCACAGGAGTTCATCATATTTTCTGCCCACGAGGCTTTAAGATATTTAGGTTCTCAGAAGAAACTTAACTCATGTCATGCCAAGTGGGTGGAGTATCTTCAGGAGTTTACATTTGTGATTAAATACAAAGCTGGCTTAGAAAACATGGTTGCAGATGCATTGAGTAGAAAAGTCCACCTCCTGCATACGATGAGTGTACAAGTCACCGGATTCGATAGACTTAGAGAGGATTATGAGGTGTGTCTGGACTTGGGTACCATCTTCCACTCCTTGCAAGGCGATCAACCAATGAGGAACAGAGAGTTTATGATTCAGGACAGGTCTCTCTTTAGAGGTACGTGCTTATGTCTACCTTGCACTTCTATGGGGGACTTTCTGATCTGGGAGATGCATGTAGGTGGTGCGGTTGGCCATTTCGGTCGAGATAAGACCATTGCTCTAGTTAAGGATTGTTTCTACTGGCCCAGTTTAAAACAGGATGTGGCGAAAGTAATTGAGCAATGTTATACTTGTCAACTGACAAAGCAGAGGAAACAGAGTCCAGGCCTGTATTTCCCATTGTCAGTTCCTCACAGTCCATGGCAAGATATGAGTATGGACTTTGAGTCAGGTCTTTCTTGTTCCCCGAGGCGATACGATTCCGTGATGGTTGTAGTGAATCATTTTTCCAAGATGACCTACTTCATACCTTGTGCCAAGACTTTGGAATCATCTAGGGTTGTTCGTCTATTCTTTGATGAGGTAGTCCATTTACATGGGTTTCCCAAGTCCATAGTGTTTGACTGTGATGTTAGGTTTATCAGTTATTTCTAGAAGACACTTTGGAAGATGATGGGTACTAGATTGCAGTTCTCTTCTGCATACCACCCTCAGATAGATGGGTAGACTGAGGTGGTGAACAGAAGTCTAGGGACATTACTTCGTTGTCTGATCGGTGAGAACCTTAGGATATTGGATATAGTCTTGTCTATTGTTGAGTTTGCATATAATAATTCGGTTAATATGACCACTGGTATGAGTATGTTTGAGATAGTCACAGGCTATAGACTTACGGTTCTTATAGATCTTATTCCTATGTTTGCATCCCAGCGTCCATCTAAGTTTGCATCTGCATTTATATCTCATTTACATGCATTACACCAGGAGATCAGGCGTAGAATTGCTATGAGTAATCAGAAGTATAAACAGTTGGTTAATTTGCATCGTATACATCGTGAGTTTTAGGTTGATGATTTGGTTATAGTTCGTTTTTGCCTTGAGTGATACCTACTTGGGGTTGCGCAGAAATTGCTTGCTAGGAGTTCAAGACCTTATAAAGTTCTGAACAAAATTGGACCTAATGCGTATGTGTTGGATATTTCGATTGACTTAGGAATTAGCTCTATTTTTAATGTGGAGGACCTTGTACCCTACCATGGCCATTTTACCCCCCCCGGACTTTGAGCCTTTTGTAAATCCAAAAACACCAGCCCCTCAATCTCAGCCTATACCACCATTGCCACCTATCACTACTCGCAGGGAGGAGATTGAGGCTATCATAGATGATCAAAGTGTTTCCCTTAGACGGGGAGGTTATCAGAGATACCTCATCAAGTGGAAGGGTTGACCAGACATTGACAGCACATGGCTCACTGAGAGCGAGTTGTAGCAGCTTGACCCAGACATTTTGGAGTAGTATCGCAGCCGTCTAGCGTCAGGGGTGACTTCTTCTCAGGAGAGTAGAGTTGATGAGGACATCAGATTTAGGTAGAAGTTTTAGGTTTATCAGAGACGACACAGGAGGGTTGCGCCCATATTATGGTTTCACTAGGATATTTGTTTTTATGTTTTGTTCTCTAACACATTATTTGAGGGTAATGTTGTCTTAGTAGCATATTTAGTGGTATTTTAGTTATTATATTTACTATGGGGTTCCTTTGGGCATGTCATTGTGTTAGGGAGGGTATTTAAGTCTTTATTATATTGAGAGTGCAATAAGTCTGGCCATGGGGGCTATAAAACACCCCACATGACCAACAAGTTTTCTTATGATAGAATAAACAAAGTTTTGTAACTCTCATTTTGGTCTCTTTAATGTTCTTCTTCTTCCTCCTCTTTGGTTGCAAATGAAGTGCAGTAAAACCCTAGAATGGGTCTAGGAAAAACCCTAGTTTAACGGTGGTAGTAGAAGCTACTCCCTCCCCTTGGTCAAAACCTCTATCTCTTCTTCTTCTTTAATTCTCTGTTATTCTATTTGCTGGATTTTGTTGGACAACTTGTGGAAAGTGAAGTTACCACCAAATTATTCAGGTTTTTGAAGATAATTGAGGCTTCCAATAGCCACAATACATATGGACGATCCTGCTTGGAGTGGAGATAGCTTTTAGACATCAACTATCGAAGAGTTCTTCCTTGTTTGTTACAGTCCAGGCGTGAACAGACCCTGCATCCAGCCTGCACGAGATTGATTCCAGGGATTTGAGCACAAAGCTAATGGGTCTGGTCTCTTCCCTTGTTGTAGAGAACTCATTCACGATCATAACTGTGGTAGGACCCATCCCAAAAGGGCACCACCTGATGTATTTTGTTTAAAGTGATCCCCTAGAGGCGTGAACAGCTCAAATTTGGTCCCTCTATGAGAATCACTACAAACTCATCTCCTTTGGGATTCAGCAAAAACTGTTATAACAGGATATTAACAACCCTTAAACGATCCTACAGGAGTTTTCATCCCATCCAACAGCTCCGGACGGAACAAGACACAAACAATTTATACAAAATAGGCGTTAAATAGGCCCTGTTTTTGGGTCTCATGAGAACTACCAACAGATCCTAAATACTAGGAGTTTGGCCGTGAGCTTTTGGGGACTGATTCACCTCTCCTGGGCGACACAGAAGTACCCTAACTCCAACTGGAAGATCTCCTCTACATCAAGACTTGAGGCCTTGAAGTTTATGGCTGGCGGCATCTTGTTTTGAAGGACTCGTACCTATCGGCCACTCCCAATCTTGTGAAAGGTGAGTTCTGAGCATGGATTCAGCATCTCATGCATCTTAAAGGGCATCCACATACCTGCTATAGCCTATATGAGGTATCTACATGAGCCTACACTACCAATTTTTGAATCATACGCTTATTTGACATGATGGTTTTTGGGAAAATTGGTTGAGGACTGTTGGGACTGTTAAAAACCCGTGTTTACCTGTAAAAACCAGAGTGACATCAGTCTTAAGTGCCCTCTAGGCCTCACCTAATGAGTCCTTGAGAATCTGCTTTGTCTCCATTGATCCGTTTTTAAAATTTTTCATGTTTTCCATGAGTTTTCTTTCCTTTATACTATTCTGAATTTTCTGGACAACACCCATACGTGATTCTAGTTTCCTAATTCAATTGTGTTCATGTATCTAATTTAGATTCTCTTTTGTTTATTACTTTATAGGTCTTTAATTCTTATCATGCTTATTGGACTTAACTAAATCTTAATATGAATTCATGTGTGGATATGTAAGTAAGAATCTTGTTTATGCGTTGTCATTACTTTTGTTAATTTTATGTCTGACTCCTTTATGCACACACCCACTAGTCCATATGCATGCTGCATCACTTGAGATGCTCTCTAACAACTTCTTGGCCCTTCACTTGTGGTTGTGGGTTAGGCCTTAGGTTGCTAAGAGGTCCACGCTGAAATTGTCTTCCAAATTGAGGTTTACTTAGGGGTACACCAGGTTTAATGACAGATCAACGGCTCTCACAAGGACATGGGGTTTGGAGTTTCAAGTAAGCTCTAACTCGTGGATTCACCTGTAGGCTTCATCTAAGTCAGTGACATGGCATGTAGCAAAACTCTCTGAAATTCAGGTTGGAGGACTCGCTTGAACCTACTCAATGTGATAGCTGGATCCTCAATAATCTTGCTCCTCAACATGAGCTCGTCAAAGTGGTTGATGTACTCCGTATAAGACAAGTTGCATTGTTTTATGGAGTTTCACTGATCCACTAATCCTGAATGGTATGACAGAAGAGCATACTTGTCTCTCAACCGTTCATTCATGTCATCTCAATTATCAATTGGATCCTGGTGCCTTAAGTGTTTTTGTTGTTCAACATTATCTCAGTAAAGTCTAGCTGACCCAACTAACTTCATCTTGACAAACTTGACTCTGCGCTCATTGACCATGTGATACCACTCAAAATAGGAATCCATAGTTGAAAGTCATTCAAAAAATTCTTTGGGATCCACTTTTCCATCAAATTGAGAGCAATCTTCCTTGACAGACCTCATGGCCACATCATCATAGTCACCTTGCTGGACTTCATTTAGTGGAGTGTTCCTATCTCTACGGGGTCCTTTAAAAGTTTCACCTTCACTCTTATAATTCTCTAATCCCTTCACTCTTTGGTTGGTGCTCTCCCTTCTAGAGTTCTCTAACCCATTCACTCTTTGGTTGGTGCTCCTCTCTTTTAAACTCATAACATTCAACTCTTCCCTCACTATGTCTAAGGTCTCTTTATTGGTCCTCATCTCCTTGGAAAACTGTTGTATGAGTTGGTACAATTCAGGGTTGTTTTCAGACATCTTTGGGAGGTAGTCAATCCAATACCTTGTGGGCATGCACTGGTACAACCAAAGGGGTGTACCAATTACCTAAGAAGTGATGGGGTTGTGTAAAGGTACTGCTGTACATAAATTAGGCACCTAAAGAACTCTATGTGATGCTTAGGATGTGAATATGCTAGTCTAAAAACAACACCTATGCATGGTTATGTAATGCTCAACTAATTGAGTGTAAGTGTGTGGGAAGACACCTAAACAGTACTAGGGTGGATAGGATTATACCTAGATGAAACTAGATATAACTTGACTCTGATACCAAAAATTATGTAGCATGCATGACAAAATATAATGCAAAGAGATCTATAAGTAAATAAAGTAGCAATTGAAACAATAAACTAGATTTCTACTCTAATCAAGTGTACTAAATTAACAAAGAAAATGAATTAGCAATAGAACTAACAGCCTAATAAACAAAAGACATAAAATTCTGAAAAAATAAGATGAATATGGTTAAGTTATTAACTACTTTCTGATTAGGTTGATGTTAGACAAATCAAGAGCTCATATAGGTTGCTGGCAGCAAGGTGATGCTCTAAAGATAGGTGTAATAGGATAGGGATCTAGTCAGGTTAGCAATGAGGAAGCCAAAAGGGTAATAATATGCCAAGTTTGGGACTGATGTATGGTAACCAAACCTGGGCAGTAGCCAATAAGATCTATAGAGAGGTTAGATAGAACCTTCCATCAGCCAATGAGAAAAATTGCCTTGTAGGATACTTGGACGGCCACTAGTGATGATGTAGCGAGTCCTTCAGCCAAATAGCTGTAGTAGTCCTCTGGAACACTTTTCCCAACTTAAGTCTTAATCAGCCACGAAAAAAGACCAAAATTTAATAGTAACCCTCTCTTAGAACTTTCTTCAAACACTTGAACTTCAAAGACTTCTATGGCAGAAAATTTAAAAGGCTATTTCCATTGATTTGAATAAACTCTCAAGCACACGAACAACATTCATAGATTTCTTGTATGATGCACATAAATTCCAGCTCAACTGGATGTGAAGAAGGAAGTTGTCTTCAATGTTTTGAGGGATACAAAACCCCAACCTGGCTGTATGGAGCATTGTTACCAGAGTGAGAAGTGAAAGCGAGAAGCAATGCGAAAGCAAGAAGCGGGAAGCAAGGCTCAATAAATCCTTGGGAAGCGAGAAGCGAAAACCGAGTAAGAAACATTTGGAGAATAGGTAGGAAGCGATTGTGAAGTAAGTAAAGTGCAATTAGAAGTAACTTCAAACCAACAACAATAACAACAACAACAACCAACAGCCTTATCCCAACTATTTGGGGTTGGCTACTCAAATCCTGTTCCACCATTCCGCTCTGTTTAGGACCTTATCTGCTGCTAAATTACAAGCAGCCATGTCCCTCTTTACTACCTCCACCCAAGTCAATTTTGGCATTCTTCTAGTCCTTCTAGCACCTTCAACTTGTATTGTCTCAGTTCGCCTCACTAGTGCAGTCATTGGTCTTTGTTGCACATGCTCAAACCATCTCAATCGACTTGCCCTCATTTTATTGCCTATTGGCACTACCCCTAAACTCCCACGAATGAATTCATTCATAATTTTATCCTTTCTTGTCTTGCCACCCATCCATCTCAACATCCTCATTTCAGCCACACTCATTTTATGTACTTGTTTGTTAGCTGCCCAACATTCTGCTCCATAAAGCATGGCTGGTCTTATAGTTGTCTTATAGAATTTTCCCTTTAATTTTAGTGG
>JAOXJP010206004.1:0-11973 GCA_025762735.1 Platanus orientalis
GTATATATGATATAATGACCATAGATCTATGGGTTTGGGACCAAAACCCACTGATCTATGGTTGAACATGAATTTTCAAAAAAAAAAAAAATTAATTAATCCGAAAATTAAAAACTAATTATTTTATATATATATACATAATTAATTTTTTTCCAAAAATTTAATGGTGCATAATTTTTTGTTAAACAAATGCAATCTTATAGTGTGTTAATGACTTGATGTTATTTAAACTTGATGGATATTTATTATTTTATGTGTTTTTTGTGTTCTTTTACAGGTTTAGACTTGAGAGAATAGAAAGATATGGCTTCAGGGTCAAGTTCAACTAGGAAAGAAAAGGTTACAGACATTGGTTGGTCGCACTGTATTGCATTGACCCTGACAAGAAACAAGTGAAATGTAATTGGTGCAATAAGATTTTGTGGGGGGGTATGAGTAGGTTGAAGCATGACCTTGCCGACTCAAGGGGAGATGTTGAACCATGCTTGCAAGCACCTATGAAGTTGAGGTTGGACATACAGGCACACTTGAGAGAGACTAAGAAAGTGAAGAATTTGAAGAAGAAACAAGGAATTATTGTAGGAACAACTTAGGCCTAGGGGGCATATGCAAGAAGAAGATATTAAGAAGCCTATGGTTTTGATGGTATAGATAGGCTAGAGAGAGAACAGCTTATGGCAACAATGAGAGAGTAGATAGTCCACACTAGCTGATGATGCGAGGAGATTCTCTGTTTTTTACCCTCCCACTAGCATAGGAGGGATGGGTTCTCAGTATCACCCTGGTGGTGGGTCATCCTTGCAGCCAACTTTTGGGAGGAGTGGGACCTACAGGGAACCTATAGAAATTAAGATAGAGAGGACATGTTATGAAAAAGAGAAAACTACAGAGAGATGGCGATCAGCTGAGCCGAAAGAATATAGAAAATATGGAACAAAACAAAAAAGAATCAAGGATATGTTCAAGAAAAAGGGGGGAGAGGAGATAAAGTAAGGGTATGTTAGTGGATGGTACATGCTGGAATCTCATTCTTTATTACAAAGAGCCTCTATTTTCACAACATGTGTGATGTTATTGCACAAGCAATGGCCAGGGATATGAGGCCCCAACCCATATTAGCCGACAAATATTTATCTGTCCAGAGAAGTAGATGACCTGAGGGATTATATTCAAGACTTAAGGAGGTTTTAGCCTAAATTTGGATGCACCATCATGTGTGACGGATAGACTTCCAAGACAAGTCATTGATAAATTTCATAGTGTATTCTCACAGAGATATGATTTTTCACAAATCAGTTGACAGTATTGGCCATTCAAAAACAAAGGAATATATATTCAGGTTGATGGATAAGGTGGTGGACAAGGTGGGTGAAGAAAATGTTGCCCAAATTGTGATGAACAAAGCAGCATTTAAAGCTACAAGGGAGATGTTAATGCAGAAGAGAAAACATTTATATTGGACCCCTTGTGTCACATACTATGTTGATCTCATGCTAGAGGAAATTGGAAATGTAAAACACATAAAAGAGGTTATTGAAAAAGGCAGAAAGATTACTAGTGTCATTTACAATAGTGTGCAGGTAGTAAATCATATGAGGAACAATTACACAGATGGCCATGACTTACTGCGCCCAAGGATCACCTGCTTTGCCACAGAGCACGTGGCTTTGGAGAGCCTCATAAGACATAAACATGCTCTCCAGAGATGTTTCACAGATGAAAGGTTTTTAGGCTATGTCAGAATAAACGACAGGAATAAGCAATCACTTATAGGAGTATGCAAAAATGTGCTGGATAAATCGTTTTGGCATAGAGTTGATGAAGTATGTAAGGTCATGGAACCTCTTGTTAAAATTTTAAAACTTGTTGATCAAGAAAAAAAGCCCACTATGCCTTGGATCTATGAGGCAATGGATACGGTGAAGAGGTCCATAGAGACCATACATAATCATAAAATGTAGATCAGAATCATCGACTCTAAGTGGAATAGACAACTTCACAACGATCTACATGCAATAGGTAATGTATAATTATTTATAGTTGCTTATTGTAGTCTTGTAGATAGTTTGAAATTTATGTTTATATGTCAAGTGTCAACTAACTTTATATTATTTGACAGCATACTTCTTGAATCCACAGTTCCAATATACTGATCACGAAATGAGTTTAAAGAATAATATCATTATAGGAACTAAAGTGGTAATTCAACGACTGCATAGAAATTTGTATAAACAAGAAGCTGCAATGAGAGAGATAAGTAATTGTATTTATATTTATTCTTAGCTAGTTTGAACAAATAGATTGAAATGTTGTCTATGACTCTGCAGATGAATCAATTTATGAGAGGAGAAGGATTTAAGTCATAACTTTCATTGTTTGTTATGGAAAAATGTCAATCATGTATGTATAACAATAAATATATAATATTTTACAAGCGTTTACTTTTATATGACATGCTTCACTCTTATTGCAGATGCGTGGTGGGATATTTATGGAGATTGCACACCTGCTCTTAAAGAGGTCGCCATCAAAGTACTCAATCAGATAGCATCTTCTTCTGGGTGTGAGAGAAATTGGAGCACATTTTCTCTAATTCACACCAGGCATAGAAATAGATTGAAGATGTCGAACCTTCATAAATTAGTCTATATGCATTATAATATGCGGTTAAAGGTTCACAACATATCTAATAAGCAACAAAATGTTGACTTCTACAATCCTATTGACCTCAATCACATCTTCACAGTTGATGATGTATTGGATAGTTGGATTCGTAAGGATGAGGACCCAGTACTTGATGGGCAGAGAACAGTTTGGATTGAGAGTGGACTACAATAGGCGGCTATCACTGCGGCTGCTGCACATAGGGATAAAGATCAGGATATGGAAGATAGCTACCATGAGATGCACACTTTATTTTTAAATCCAAGGCTTAATGTTGGCAGTTCAACTGATCATGGGACTGATGAGGTGGTGCAGCCCCCGCCCTAGCTCTAGCCCCAGGGCACCACCTCCCAACAGCATACAACGTCAGCGACTGTTGAGACTGCGTCCGAAACTGAGAGTGATGAGCATGGTTCCGATGATGATGTAGGTGCAGGTGGTGCCACTGGCATGGATGCAGGTGGAGGTAGTGGTAGTACCCCGACCCTTACAGTTTCACAAGGTATGATTCTCAGTACATTGTCACATAGGATTCATTCCATAGTAGTCGACCTAGACCTACTGCTGGTAGAGAAAAAGGCAAGTCTAAGGCACCTACACATACCCAACATTATGATGTACAGCCAGAGTATAAAGGGTATGGCCATGGATTCTACTCTACCTCTAGGTATGGGATATGCGACAACCAGTACTTTGGATTATACGACGACCATGGGCAACAAATGTCAACTAATGAAACATCATCTGCTTCTAATTCGGTGCCAATGTTTAGATCTTCTGAGGGTAAAGTCTTAGGCTCACGGCGACATACAGGATCACGTGAGCGACATCGACATGGTAATGGGAGTTCTTCACGTGACACTGATACACAAAGTCAGACTCAGAGTCATACTCATTCAGACTCGTATCCTATGCCCCAACCCATACCTTATGATCGGTTGATTCAGCCTCCTTTTGCATTCCAACAGATTCCATCATGTATATATGAGGCTCCTCGCCAAGAAATGAACTCAGCTGAAGATCTCATATTTGGCTTCAATTTTGATCAGTATCAAGCTTTAAGTCAATAGCAAAGGCATGCGACATATGAGGTTAAGCAAGGGCATCCACAGTATCAGTATGATCAATCCCAATCCACATCCCGTGGCCTCGATGCCGATACTACACCTAATCCACAGCAATGTTCATGGTGGCGCCCACGCCACCGCCATTAATATCATTCTCACATTCTTTACTTAGTGATTATTATTAACTTTTAATTATTGAAATTTTAATAGGTTTTTTATGTTTATATTTGACAATTGGCATATGGGTATCTCACAATTTCACTTAAATTATGCATGTTTCTGTTGATTATCTATGTAATTGTATCTTTATTTTGGTAATTTTCTATTTCTTTGGACTTTTATTCATAAAACATGTTAAAAAATAGAAATTTTTGGACTAAAAATAAGATAGATAGGCTCTAACTAACCTATTACATATTTTTTTTTAAATTCAGATTTTTTTTTAGGGCGATCTAGTTGTTAGCCGATCCACAGTGGATCGGATCTGGATTGCTTGAGGCCGATCCTAAGTTTTTGGTCTATAATTGTAATTGTACCCATTCATTGCATATTATTTTTATTTCATATCCTAGTCTTCATTATGTGTATATATAATCACTACCAAATTGTATTCTAATTGCTTCTTGTTCGCTTCCATACTCACTTCTTGTTTGCTTCCTCAACCGCTCTCCAAATTGCTTCTTAATCGATTCTTGCTTCACAATTCCTAATGATTTAGCAAACCTCGCTTCCTGCTTCTCACTCTGGTAACTATGGGATGGAATAATAGGATGTAAACATGTGCAACATTAATTGAGTCAAATCATCAACTCAAAGAGGATGATAGTGATTGGTTAATTGATGTAGGGAACTACCAGTGTCTTGTTGGACATCTCATTTACTTATCTTTAACCAAACATGACATCACATATACTGTTAGTGTGATTAGTCAATTTAGGCATGCAACCACTCGTGATCATATGGGAGCTACCTATAGAGTTCTCGAATACTTGAAAGGTTATCCAAGCAAAGGTATTTTGGATCAGCAACATGGACATCATAGGGTGGAAGCCTAAATTGATGTTGATTGGGTGACTCCATATCTAATCATCGATCTACTTTTGGCTACCATCCGTTTGTGGGTGGTAATCTTGTTACATGGCGTAGTAAAAAGCAGTCAATGATTGTTAGATCAAGTGTTGAGGCGCAATTCAAATCTACGGCACATGGGATATGTGAGCTCTAATGGTTAAAGATGTTACTTGCAGAACTTGGCTCTCCTCTTCAAGAAACTTTGGATGAGTCTCTACTATGACAACAAGGCTGCCATTAGTATTGCACAACCAATTCAGCATGATAGGAGTAAGCATGTGGATCAGCATTTCATCAAGGATATTCTTAAATCCAAGTGCATATGCACTCCATTTATTCAAACCAAGGAACAGTTAGCAGATATCTTTACAAAAGGAATCAATGGTGCTCAGTTTCTACTTTAGTTGATAAGCTAGGAATGCTGAATATTTATTCTCCAGTATGACGGGGGGTGTTAGTGTATAAGGGTATACATAAGTATTACGGATTTGGATCCATGTTTGTATACACTATACCATACAGTATAGTATTAATTCTTCTATCATATATATATATATATATATATAGAGAGAGAGAGAGAGAGAGAGTAGAGTCATACTCTATACGATTCTACTCTCTTGTTTTTCTTCTTCCTCTCCAATCTCTTCACTCTCACAAGTAACCAAATATCATCTTCATCTTTATAGCTATCTTATAAAAAATTTCCTTCAATTTTAGTGGTATTCATTTATGGAGTAAATGTTTTACTCCCAATTTGTATGCTCCCAGACACGAGCCGGCACATGATGGGTTTTTTTAAAACTATTTTAACAGTTTTAACTCTATACAACCCAACCTTTGTGTCTGGGAGCACGAAGGAGGATACAAATTGGGAGTAGAACATTTGCTCCCATTCGTTTATCACACAACACTCCATAAGGCACCTCTCCACGTTAACCACCCCACTCTAATTCTATGAGCAATATCATCTACACTATCTCCCTCCTTCTACATGATTGAACCAAGATAATGAAAATGGTCACTCCAGGATTTCTCTTAGTTATCAATCTTAACTACTCCCTCATTTCTCCTCCTATTTTTACTCAACTTTCATTCCAAATATTTTGTTTTAGTCTGCCTTATTTTAATACCATTTATTCTAAAACACCCCTCCATAGTTCCAATTTGGCATTTACCCCCTCTCTAGTCTCATCAATCAATACATCATTAGCAAACAACATACACAATGGCATCTCCTCTTGTGTATGCCTAGTCAACTCATCCATAACTAAGGCAAAAAGATACAGGCTCAACACTAACCACTGGAACAAGCCTACTGTAATTGCGAACTAGCTCATCTCTCCCCCGATTGTCCTAATGCTAGTCATTGCTCCATCATACATATCCTTAACTAGGTCAATACATCTACTTGAGAACCCTTTCTTTACCAAAATCCACCAAATGATCTCTTGGTACTTTATCAAATGCCTTTTCTAAGTCAATAATGACCATGTGAATATTTTTCTTCTTTTTTCTATAGGTTTACCTCAATCACTGAAGTAGGAAAATAGCTTCAATCGTAGATCTCACATGCATAAACCCAAATTGGTTTTTAGACGTTATAGTTTCACATATTAATCGATGCTCAATCACTCTCCCCCATAGTTTCATTGTATGGCTCATAAGCTTAATCCCACAATTATTGGTGTAATTTTATTTTGAATATCCCCTTATTATTGTAGATAGGCACCACAATACTTTTCCTCCACTCACCCGCCATTTTTTTAGTGCTAATGATCTTGTTAAATAGCTTAGTTAACCATCATAAGCTATCATCTCCCATACATTTCCAAACCACAATTGATGTCATCTAGTCCTAATTTCCTGTGTTCATTTTCCTCAAAGCCTCTTTAACTCAACACTCTAATCCTACAAATATAGGATATCATCTCCAATACATTTCCAAACTTCAATTGGGATACCATCTGGTCCTAATGCCTTTCCGTGCTTCATTTTCCTCAAAGCCTCTTTAACTTCTAACACTCTAATCCTACGAAGATACCTATGATCTTTAATCTCCGCAACTCTACCAATTCCTAAACAGACACTCCCTACATAATCTTCATTTAATAATTTTGGGAAATTGTGCCTCCACCTTTTTTTAATCTCTTCGTCTTTCACTAACACCCTTTGATCATCATTTTTAATGTATCTAATATGATCTAGGTCTCTATATTTCCTATCTCTCTTTTAGCAAGTTTATATGCATCCATTTCACCATACCTAATACATAACTTACGGTAAAAGTCATCATATACCTTAAATTTAGCATCGATTATTAGCTTTTTTTAACACTTTTATATCTTTCTAAGTTTTCTATGTTTCTAGTCTTTTGCCAATTCTTATAACAAGACCTATTAGCTCTAATGGTTATTTAAGCTTCGCTATTCCACCACCAAGTTTCTTTAGATGGCTTCCATTTCCCTCTAGACTCTCCAAGGACCTCTTTTTCTATTCTTTTAACACAGTTGGTCATTCATTCCACATGACATTTATATCTTCTTCCAAATTCCCTTTTCCCTCGTTTATCAATTTATCTGTAAGTACCACTAATTTGCCCCCTTCGAAATTCTACTGTCTGGTTCTTGTGTAATTGATTTATTGTTTCTTTCTCTTCCATCTTTTAACACGAACATCCAAAACCATTAGCCTATATTATGAAGTTAGACTCTCTCTTGGGATAACTTTACAATCCTTACATATTGACCTTTCGTCCTCATGAGAAAAAAGTCTTAACTTCTATTCGATCCACTTTTAAATGTAACCAACTATTTATTCTTCTCTCTTTTTTGACGTATGTGTTTGCTATTGCAAGATCATATGGCATTGCAAATTCCAAAATTACTTCTCTAAACTCGTTCCTTTCTCCAAACACATATCCTCCATGAACTCTCTCATATCCTAAACAAATTTTCACCACATGTCCATTTAAGTCACCCTCTATAAATGTTCTCTCAGAAATTCCCTAAATTAATTCACCCATGTTTTCCCAAAATTGTTTCTTAATGATTCCATCTAATCCTACTTGAGGTGCATAAGCACTAATTATGTTAATTATCTCTTTTTCTAAAACAAATTATATTGCTAACCTTCTTCCTTTAGATCTTTATCTACTAATATTCCTACCCCATTTTTTAAATTAGTTTCTCCCGTGTAACAAAGTTTATACTTTATAGTCATCAATCTCCTCAGCCTTTTTTGTTTCCCACTTAATCTAATAAGTCAAGCAATATTAACTCTCCTTTTCATTGTATCTACTAACTCTATGCTCTTACTCGTTAAGGTTCCTATGTTCCAAGTTGCTCGGCAAATACTACTCTCTTTGACTAGTATTTTTTTATCTCACTCGTCCATAGTGTGGGAACCCTTGCCTACTTATAAATGCATCCAGGCGCTGATGTGGCACACAGTTTCCAAGGGACACCTTAGATAACCCTTGCCTATTTGTTGCCACATCCGGGTGATGGGACGCATCACTAAAAGGGAACGCCCTAGCATAAGATTCAAACAACAAATTTCCAAGATTCAGTTTAAATGGGTTGAGTGGATTTTATGTCGACTTTCAACCTTACGCATCCCTCCTTTATCCAGGCTTGGGACCGAAAGATTGGAGTTTCTCATGAAAATATAAAAATTAAAAAATAAGTAGGAACTCCATTATGAGGACAGCGAACTCCAACCCTAACCAGATAAGACATACCAGGAAAATAATGATTCCATAGTCAAGAAACCAAAACATAAAAAATTAATCTTGTACGTCTAAAATACACCCTTTCAAAAACCATATACATGAGTGGATCATCTGTCAAAAGAGTAAAGATTGAAATTAGTCAAGAAAAACTGAAATAGTGGCATTAAAGCCTAACAACTTACACAGGATCATCAGATTTCATCAAATAACTGCAATTATAGCATTAAAACCAACCAACCCCAAAGGCAAGCAGCAACAAAGAACAAATACATGTTTATTCATTTATTTCTCCATATAATATGCACAACTTACTAAAACATTCTAATGTCTCTTTTAACTATATGGATTTTGAATACAAAAGAGAACAGGAATGAAGATCAGTGCCAACCAAGTTCATAATAGAAGTCACCAATTCCCAATAGCTCTGCCCAAAAACCCTTGTTTGAAGCTAAGGGATCCACTCCAACTTTAGCACACATCTCATGAAATTGTGCTCTGAATGCAGGATTCTTGCGGATGTCATTCTGAACCAACCAAATGAAATGTTAATACAATTTATTTAATAAAATAATACATATACTATCTTACAAAGTCAAATTAAAAGTAGGTAAGAATAGGGGATATGTAGAGGGAACATAATAACAGAAAAATAGAGACCTAATCAAGAAGACATGGATTTAAGGAAAACATGTTGGTGCTTATTTAAATAAAGCTTGAAGGGAATTCCTTTGATGTTGGTATACTTAATTTTCTACTGGAGAATCACTTGCTATTCAAGTGTTTGAATAAGTTTCTAAGAGAGGCCTACTTGAAGATTGGGGGTTCCATATTGTTTGTTGATTGAAGCATTGGATTGAAAGGTCTTTAGCATGCTACTACAGTTGGGTGTTTGATGGGAGACATGTTCTAAAAAACCTACATGACAAAGGAAAGTGGCTAACCATATTTTGCTTTGTAAGTGTTTGCTGAAATCATCAAATAAGGAAATTGCTTATTTTGGGTTCCACTTGGAGGTTGATTACAAGCTTGAGTTTGGAAAGTGTTTGCTGCCCATGTTTTCTTGCGATTATGTAGCTATTTTTTTATGACCCTTTTATCACTTGCATAGCTTACTTACAGCTACTGCCAGCACCTTTCATTAGTCTATAACCTTGCTTACATTAATCTCCACAATCCATAAATGCTTGCATGAACCTTTTACCTTATTATTACCATCATATGCTACTTCCATACTTGCTGCCAGCACTTATTATGAATCTTCCATAGCCACTTTTGTCTCTCTCTTGTAGTTTTAGATTCATTGAATGCCTACCTTTCTTAAGTTGAATGGTAATTGATAACATAAATTTATTAGTTATTTAATTTTCATATTTTTTATATGCCCTCTACTTGGCAGATTTAGTAGTATCCTTGCTTAGTTCTATTGCTAGTTCCCTTTCATTATTAATTTTAGTACTTGATTAGAGTACGAAAGATTAGGTCTAATAGGGACCACAAAAGAAGAAAATAAAGATGATTCTAGATAGAATGAGGTCTACTAGTACTAGAGATAAAACAATTTTAACAAGTAACAGAATGATAATAACACTTATTTGTCCAAGATTTAATGTAGAATTTGATCCCATAGCAGTAGCAGAATATCTTTTTTAAGTAAGGGAAATTGTGCACCAATAAAATAACACAAGAAAGAAGTAGAAGAGGATAGAACTTACAATAAACTATTGTGATTTAATGTACATACATACATATACATATACATGTATATGTATATACATATACACTAATGTTTAGTTAAAAATGAAAATATAAGATCTTAGTTAGCTTAGGATGTATTAATATTTATATTATTACCAAATCATATATATTTATTATAAATTTATAGAATTAGTGGAAAAAGAAAAGAGAATCATTCTTTGACCTTAGACCCGTTTGAGAATCGTTCTTTGACTTTCGTACATCTTATCACCACCTCGGACAAATTATTTGTTGACATTAAATTGTATTTTCTTGTGAGATAAAATTTATGTCAACAACTTTTTGGTTCAAGTTGTGATGAGTATCATTTGTCATGGGACAATTCTTGAATTGTCCACATCTAAGCAGTTTAGGAATGCATATATAATCCATATTGCCACTAGTGCTTCTTATTTTATTCCACTATTTAAAAAATGGGTACTATCTCTTCTTGTTCTTTGGGTACATAATCATATGTGGTGGTGTTTATTGTTGGCTATAATATCAACGATAAGTGATCACCTAGTGTGATTGGTGTACTTGAAGAACTGGGGGGAGATGTTGCCGAATTTTTTTATGAAGTGGAATAAAATAGTGGAGGTATTGATGCAATATGGATTAAGCATTCCTGAATGGGATAGGAACCTCTTACCAATGATTGAGAAGTTGAGGTTATTTGGACTTATAACATATGCATAATCAAACAATGTCTTGTATGTAATAGATGAAGGTTGTTTCCACAGGGGGAACGTTGGTAAAAAAGTAACGTATCAACCAAGTTGCTCACGATGGACAAAGAATGGATGTCTCTTTCTAGACTATCAAGTGAATATAGAAAAGGAGTAGAAGACTTCATACACATGGCTATAGCAGATGCAGGGGGTCGGAAAGAGATCTTGTGCACTTGTGTGAGGTGTCAAAATTAAATAAGGCAAACTTTTTCAGTTGTGAGAGATCACTTGATTATGAAAGGGATGGATTCTACTTATACCACCTGGGTTTTACATGAGGAACGAGTAAGTGCATAGACGCATCATGAAGATGTTGAGAAGAGGGAAACATATATAATGTACAAAGACGCGTTTCTTCAGGAAGAGGATTTGACACAACCAACTAACGAAGGAGGGGAGTCGGAGTTCACACACTTGTTAGAATATGCAGAAACTCCGTTATACCCAGGTTGTGCAAAGAATACAAGGCTATCAATAATCGTAGCGTTGTACAAGCACAAAACCACACACGGTTTATCCGATAAGGGTTTTAACAAACTGTTGAAGATAGTTCGTGATATGCTACCACATGACAACACACTTCCTGACTCAATGTATTCAACCAAGAAGCTACTCCAGACATTTGATCTAGGGTACGAGAAGATCCACACTTGTGTGAATGATTGTTGCTTATTTAGGAAGGATTTACAGTCCTTAGATACATGTCCGAATTGTGGTGCATCTAGGTGAAAAGTGAATCAATTCACCAAAAAATAAAGACCGAGTTCCTACTAAGGTGTTGCATTATTTTCTTATTATTCGTAGATTGAAGAAGATGTTTATGTCATCAGAAAAATCAAAGCAAATTACATGGCATTCTACTCACTGAAGTCAGGATGGGAAGCTGAGACATCCAGTTTACTCGGTGGCATGGAATACAATAAATAGCAAGTGGCCTGATTTTGCATCTGATGCACGAAACATTAGACTTGGGCTT
>JAOXJP010206025.1:0-11973 GCA_025762735.1 Platanus orientalis
ACTTCTTCAAATCTTCGTAAAAACCTAATTCCTTCTAGATTTATTAGTCACATACCCAAACATACCCATCCATGCAAAAATCCCCAATTTCTAAGCCTAATTTCTAGGTTTTCTTGAAAACCCACCCTTCTTGAACCCTAAACCCAACTTTCTTGAAATTTAAGTCATCTTTTACATTTTTTTCTTGATTTCTACTTAATTTTATTAGATTTCTTGCTTCCCTTTGATTACCCAATCCTTTTCTTAATTAGTTTCTTTGAATCTTGATTAATTTCTTTAAGGATTTGGTTTCTTATATACTTTCTTTAAATTTTCATCATTTTTTAATTTCAAGAAACATTCTTTTAGGCTTTTTGGTGGTTAAATAATTCTTGTAGGAAGTCTTTCCCTTTGGATCCTACATCATAGAGCTTGGGCGCTACATCAGCTTTGGTATCAGAGCTTGTGTGCTGCATCACCCGTCTTGCAGCACCTAATCCTCTGATGGTCCTATTGTTTTCCCTAAAGAAAAGCAAAACCCCAGTGACCGAATACCTTGTGGCACCCCTGTTTGAAAAAACCTTTGCTGTTTAATTCTTTCAAATCAGAAACCCAATCAAACCCTAATCAGAACCTATCCCTGTTTACCTGTTCTGATCTCTGATCAGTCCTCTGAAAGTCACTGAGTATGCTAGCCTTAAGCCACAGTATCCATCTCTGTTTAAGTCCCTAATCATCTGTTGTTTTCACCCCTATTCCAACCCCTGTCCTAATCCTAGAAAACGTTGGTTCAGCAATCCTGTGACCCACGAATCCCCAGTACGTTAGCCTCTGTTCTGTTCCAAATAACCATTTTATTAACCCTGTCTAGTCTTAGACTTGAGCCTGATTTGACCTACCCGAAACCATAAACCTGATCCCTTCGTCTACCATTAACCTCGGTTTGAATTCCCACCTCTAATTGTTGTTCCAACTCTTTATCTCTGTTATAAACCCTTCTTACTTAAGGTCTTTAAATATTGCATATGTGCTATTTTTTAAGTTATGAATTAAGTTAGTGATTGCATGCATTAGATCTGATTTTGTTTTAGTTCTTTAATTTGATTCTGTGTTGTACATGTTTAGGGTAGTTTCATTATCTTTCTTTTTTGATTGAGACTTAAGTGTGCTTGATTGAGAGTAGGAATCTAGTTTATATATTCTTATTCCTTTGTATAATCCTTAAGGTCTCTAATTGCATTTGAATGTGCATGCATCTTAAATCAATCATCTTGCATCATGCATCTTTGTACGCTCTCCACTGCCACGTACTTAGTGGCAAGTCTACTAATTCCTAGGCAAGGGTAGAACAAGACTATCATCGCATGATCCCAACAGCCGTTCTACTTTTATAAATAGGAGTCATTATTCTTTTTCCTTTTTCCATTGCATCTTTTACACTCTATACTTTCTTGATGTCCGCCAACATTAGGTCAATATAGTGAGTTGCACATGGGGTTCAGTACAAATGATCACTTTTTTTCATGAACATATCCTTTACAGCCTTAAAAGAAAATCTTGTTGTCCATTACAATCTAAACAACATTTTCCTACACCCCCCCCCCCCACCACATCTACAACTTTATCCATAAACTTAAAAATGTATTCATTTGTATTTTAATGGCTTATTGTGTATTATATGCCTATTTGAATTTATCATAAAATTAATCAATGGCTGTCTGGTATTTGTGGTGTTGAAGTATTGTATGTAGGGGTATTTATGTAATAAGGATATTATACACCCATACTTTTGGTATACCATATGTACAATGTATAAATATATTATTAATATAAATACTAAAGTATAAGACAAGTAGACTCATACGGTTGACCCAATTGTATTCTACTCTATCTCTCTTCTTTTTCTTCTTCCTCTTCTAGGCATAGAGACACACATATCACCATCACAAACTACATCGACAAGTTGGTATCAGAGCAGGAAAGAGGTCTGGGCATGGTCAAAACCTACTGTAGGGGAGGATGTTGATATCAGCAAGCCGTACTGTCGTCCCCAACTGGAAATTTAGGGTGGGTTTTGATAGATCTTGGCCTCTTGATAATTATGGTGATTTTAGTGAAATTGTTTTGTTCATAGATGATTTTATTTCGAAGTTTTAGTGAATGGATCTCGAAAACGTCCATTTTTGGAAAATTGTAGATCTACAGCAATATATAATGTTTCAACTCGATTCCTTTAATAGGACAAGTCGTTTTTTTTTATGAGAAAGCCATTCGGATAAGTCTCATTCAGTTTAGTTTTGATTTGAGAAATATATATGGATTTTCGACTAGTGAGGTCTGTAACACCCGAGACGTGTTTTCCTCACATTTGAGCTTGATTTTCGAGACATCAACCCATCTTATAAAGGATTGGTCGTTTTTAGGTAAAGCATTGATCGGGACAAGCCTTATTTTTTGTTTGGATTTGAGAGAGTTCTTGTTTTTTTAGACATGGAAGAGCAAGATGTTGGACCCTTTTTTTGGCCTCTTCTCATTTTGTGTGCACTCAAATTTGGAAGTTTGAGGCTATGAATGGTGGATTATGCTTCTTTTGATGTTGATTGGAGATTTGCCATGGTTGTTCAGGTCACATGTTGAGTACGGATAGTAAGGTGTGTATTGGTTGGTCGTGTTTGTGAGTTGTTGTGCGTGTTGTATCATGTCAGAAGTTTCAAAGACATCTGAAATTGGAGATGAGTCTCAGAGTGGTCTAAGTATTGTTACTATTATATCATCAATGGGTATCTAGAGTGATAATCCCAATGTGTAGATCACCACCATCAAGTTGGATGGGACAAACTACTTGGAATGGTCCCAATCCGCAAGAATGTACATTGGTGGAAGAGGAAAACTTGGGTACATAAATGGCCGTGTTATTGAACCTTTTACATCAGACACTCAGGTTAATGAGCGATGGGAGTTTGAGAACCTCATCATTATGTCTTGGTTTCTTAATTCAATGCAACCTCAAATCAGCCGTAGGTTTCTATTCCTTAAAACAGCTAGGGATATATGGGATTCTGCTGCACAGACCAATTCGCAGGTGAAGAACTTTGTACGACTTTACCAATTAAATCAAGAGATAGTTCATCTTCGTCAAGGGGAGAAAAATCTGGGCAGCTACTTTGCCACTTTACGTAGCTTGTGGGAGGAGCTAGATCACTTGAAACATACAAAGCAATTTTTTAGGCAGATGCAGTGCCGTATAAAGACAAAATTGAGGGATAGAATCTTTGAATTTCTAGCTGGGTAGAATGAGGAATTTGACTTAATCTGTGTCAACATCTTGAGTAGATGCACCATTCCATCTTTAAATGAAGTATATATACTAGCCCAAAGTGAAGAGAGCAGGAAGAATGTCATGCATCAATACTCATTTGGGACTCCAGAGATATCGGCCTTAGCCTCCACTCCTGCTTTTCAAAAGGGATATAAAAATGTTTTTAAGAAAGAGAAGACTTCATGGAAAGGAGGATCCATTGATAAAGATAACCTCCGTTGCACTCATTGTGGGAAGATGAGACATATAAAGGACAATTGTTGGGATTTCATTGGCCGGCTCAAAAAATTCAGCAAGCCTGGAAATGTGCGAGCAAACTTAGCGAGCATTAATCCTTCAAAAACCGTTGAAACTGGCATGTTATCCTCTAGTGAAAATTCTCATCAAGTGATCACAATTCCTAAAGCTGAAATTGAAAACCTCCACCGGTTTATGGCTTAACTAGAAGAGTCAATGGCAAAGAGTCGTCCTCCTACCTCTTCATTTTTCTCTACAGAGTCAAGTATCTATGCCATTGATTTCCATGTCTCTTCCTCTACATCTCCATCCTGGATTATTGATTTTGGGGCATTAGATCATATGACAAGTCTGTCATCAGTTTTCTCTTCTTTTTCTATTTGTTCTGGTTAAAGTGGTAGATGAGACATTATCCTCCATTTCTGGGAAAGGGAGTATCACTATCTCATCTACTATGTCCTTACCTTCGATTCTACTTGTTCCTAAATTTGCAACTAATTTGTTGTCTATTAGTCGTATTACTCGTGATTTAAACTACTCAGTCACTTTTTTTACGTCTCATTGTGTGTTTCAAAACTTGGATTCGAAGCAGATGATTGGGAGTGGTCATATAGACTCTACCTCCTTGATGACAATGTGGATCCTCAATTGTTAACATGTTTCTCTTGTAATCATGAGTGTCAATTTAATAATAAAGATCGGTTAATGCAATGGCATAATCAGTTGGGTCATTTATCAATAGTTTCTTTACGTATTTTGTTTCCAAGTTTACTTGGGTCTAGGGTTAAGTCTAATTTTCATTATGAGGTTTGTCAATTGTCTAAGCATATTCGGAATAGTTATTCTCCTAGTATTAATAATAAAAATTATATTTCATTCCCTTTGGTGCACTCTGATGTTTGGGGGCCTTCCCCTACCACTTCTCTCTTTGGATTTCAGCATTTTGTTTCTTTTGTTAATGATTATTCATGGTGTAAATGGGTGTATTTGATGAAAACAATAAAGGAAGTTTATTCTATTTTTCATAATTTTCACATGATAATTTAGACTCAATTTGGTAATACATCCATTAAGGTCCTCAGATCTAACAATGGAGGGAGTACATTTCTTCATAGTTATTGAAGTATTTGACAAATTGTGGAATTATTCATCAGACTTCATGTCTTCATATTCCATAACAGAATGGTGTAGCTGAATGCAAAAATAGCCACCTACTAGAGGTTACTCGATCTCTCTTATTTGGTATGAACATTCCTAAAACCATGTAGTCTGAAGTTGTCCTTATTGTTGCTTATCTGATAAATCGTATGCCTTCTCGGGTTCTTCATCTTAAAACACCTATTGATGTTTTATGCTATGACATTTCTCTCTTTCTTATGCCTCATAAAGTTTTGGGGTATGTTTGTTATGTTTATATACATTAAGGGGATAGGTTTAAATTGGACCCACGGGCAAACAAATGTATATTTTTTGAATGGGAGTTAATATTCGCACATCATGTTTTTGAAAGCACACCTCCCTTTTTTTGCATTTCCTTTTATACCCCCTCCCCAATCCCTTCTCCTATCTAAAATACCCCTCCCTCTATCCTACACTCCACCCCTCTAGCGGTAACCCACCTCCTCCTGCATCAGCGGTGGCCCCTCCGGTGACGGCCCCCACCCCTCCCTCCCTCTCTCTCTCTTTCTTTCTCTCCCTCTCTCCCGCATCCCCTATCTCTCTCTCCCTCTCTCCTACACCCCCTCGTCCCTCTCTCTCTCTCTCTCTATCTCCCTCTCCCTCCCCTTTAAAATTTTTTTTTGGTTAAAATTTTTTTTTTCTTCAAATTGACAGTTTATTCGGCCTCACAATGCCGAACGCCTTTAGGCTCGTTCGGCGTCAAGATGCCAAAGGACTTTAGGCCCGTTCGGCGTCACAATGCCAAACACATGTTTGGCTTCATAGTACCGAACCTGCGTAAAGGCATTCAGCCTGGTAAGGCCGAACAAACCGCCGATTTGAAGAACAAAAAAAACTCTAAAAATTGAAAAAAAAAATTGAAGGAAGGGGAGAGAGAGAGGGATAAAGAGGGAGAGAGAGAAAGAGGAAGAGGGAGAGAGAGAGGGAGGGGTGGGGGCCGTCGGAGGAGGAGCCGCCACTGAAGCAGAAGGAGGTGGATTACCGCTGGAGGTGTGAGGTGTGGGGTGTGGGATAAAGAGAGGGGTATTTTAGGTAAGAGAGGGGATTTAGGAAGGGTATAAAAGGAAAAAAAGGGTGAAGTGTGCTTACAAAAACTTGAGGTGCGAATATTAACTCCCTAAACAAATTGATATCCAATAAAATTG
The DNA here is from genome assembly GCA_025762735.1 of Platanus orientalis. Classification (NCBI taxonomy): domain Eukaryota; kingdom Viridiplantae; phylum Streptophyta; class Magnoliopsida; order Proteales; family Platanaceae; genus Platanus; species Platanus orientalis. The sequence goes on from JAOXJP010206025.1 coordinate 5,860, forward strand.
CAAAACGTGGCTGACAATTAAGGAAAGACGAATCGGGTACTGCTCATGAATAGTAGATTTCTTGTATCAATGCATGGGTGAAAAAGATTTTAAGACAAAAGATAAATAATAAAATAAAGTTTACTTATTAAATATTTAACACATGTCAGAGATAGATAAAATAGAAATAAAAATTAAAACATGATAATAATAAAACCATAAAATGAAAAATACAAAAAAATTAACCAAGCACAAATGTTTTTCCATTGAACATTCAATATGTGGCAGATAAGAGTAAATAAAAGTAACAGTCCGTTAATACCAGCATATAAAGGAAAAGATAAATTTTAATAATAAATTTTCATTGAACTTCCGACAAACATGTGGCGGAGAGGTGAATGGATAAAAAACGCTTACTTTAATGAACGCTAACCACCATTCCTTGTCAGGCAGCGGGCACATCAGTGCCAAAAAGTGAATCTATGCCCCCAAAAAAGTGAAAATCACTTTTCAACACTGATGTGTCTACCCCTGACAGGGTGTGGGGGGTGCATTTCACTTGTGCGCTGATGTGCTCTCCCCCTGACAGGGTGCGGAGAGGAGCAGATGATGTCTGTTTTTAACCACCTACTTTTTCAAGTGGGCACTTTTTTTCAACCTTTTTACCTCGAAAACAGTACGTGTCAGTTTATAATTCACAAAATAAGCGTGACATTGTTTGACATGATCCATGAACCCCACACAACATAAATGGGTTAGGATTGTTTGTAACCGTGTTCTGGGTCAAAGTAGACAACCCGTTGACATGATTAATAAATGGTTCGGGTTCAAGTTGACCCATAGTCATATGCACATCACTTGATACAATACGAATCTGACCTGCCAACATGAATTATGACATAAACTGCAAACCTGACACACACTCTAACACAAAAATAAGCGGGTTAGGTTTGACTGCACATGTTTTGGGTCAAAGTGGATCGACATACTTTGACACACACCAGTCCCACACAAAACAAACAGGTTAGGGTTGAGTTTCAGGACAAAGCGGACAACTCATTTTAACATAATTAATAAATGATTCGGTTTGGAGTTGACCCCAATTGTCTTATACCTGCGACTTGATATTACACGAATCTGATCCACCACCACGTCCACGTAAACCGCAAACCCGACATGCACCCAACACAATATAAGCGGGTTAAGGTTGATTGAAAACATGTTTTGGGTCAAATGGTTCAACATTTTTTAACACAATTAATAAATGAATTGGTTTTTTTTTTTTGGTAAATGAAATGAATTGGGTTCAGGTTCAGACATATAGTTGTACGGCCTGAAATCACATAGACACGACATGAAACTGACCGACCTGCTTTGCCCCACAATAGGTACATTTTCATCATCGATAGGAAAAAAAAAAAGCTTCCTCATAAAAAAAAGAAGAAAAATCAGGTGGTGGAAAGTTTTTCAATGATAGATCGCAGAGGAGTTAGAAAAGAGACAAAAATTTATACTTAGGAAAGAAAAATGGTTACATTAGATGGTATGGTGAGTAAAAAGGAATAAACAAATTGACATCCAATAAAATTGCAAAACGTAGCTAAAAGATGAATCGGGTACTGCTCCAGAATAGTAGATTTTCCATTTCAATGCATGGGTGAAACAGATTTTAAGACAAAAGACCAGCGAAGAGAAATGGACGGAGGGAAGGAGAAAAGAAAGAGGAAAACCAATGCTGTATTCAACACCAGGCATGTTAAATGAGTTTAAAAAAGTTTTAAAAAAATCAACAACATTAATGCCAAGGTAGAAAAAGAAAGCAAAGATAAGAATAAGGAATTATCACCCAATAAACTTAGAACACATGGCAAGATAAGGGGAAAGTACTGTTGATAGTACTGTTCTTATCAACAGTAGATTCCCCATTTCCTTTAATATATAGTACTAGCAAGTTCACCCGTGCTAAAGCACGGGTGTAAAATAAAATTTGAAATAACAAGTTCTATAATGATTGAATGAAGGCATCATTAAATTGAGAGAGAGAGATGGTGAAGTAAAACACAAGGTCAAGCATATTGTTATGGGTTTTACTAACCATGAGGAACATATAAATAATGCTCCTCAATGATACAATTTGAAATCGCTAATTTATAATTGTTAACTTGTAATTCATACTTTAGATTCACTAATTCCTTTGACTTCTTTTTTCCATCATAACTCATTTTAAAAGATCTATGGGAGAGGAGACGGGTGGAGAAGACAAATAAGATAAGAGAGAGAAGATGACTAGGTTAATTAGATGAGGATGATGAGTTTGAAAACAAAGAGGTGCAAAAGTAATAAAAGAGTGTTTAAAAAAATGGAAAACATGAGAAAATTGTAGAAGCATCAAGTTGGCATAAAAGGGGTAGGTATCTAATTGTTATAGCTCATTGTTACTGCTCAGGGTTTGTACCAAATAAAATAAAATCCTTCACTTGGTACATATATTTGATGTAAAATGAAGAAAAAAATAGAACTGAACAAAAATGTAAGTTAGTACAGTACTCATGGCCATCTCAAAGTGAAAACCTTAGCTATTTGAAACCCGATAACCCAAAATGCATGACAATTGATAGAAAACAAAGCATTAGAGCACTACCATTTTGAAACTCTAGATTGAAATCATGAAAAGGTGCTCAACACATAGAGTTGAACGGGTTTTCTCTGCACTAAGAGAGACAAAATAAATAAAAAATAGTGGTTTGGCCTACGCCTGAAGTTGTTTTTTAAGACCTTGAAATTGAAGGACTGAGAAATGAAAGAATAAAAGTGTTGACCTATGGAATTCCGACATAGACTCATTTTAGCATCACAAAAATGAATAAATAAATAAATAATTTGAAAGCATTTTTTATGATTGAGCTCAGTAAAGCATTTCAAAAATAAAATAAAAGTTCAGCACAACAAATAAATAGAGCATACTCAATATGATTTGAGCTCGTTCTTGAACTTGTAGTTCCGAAGACAACATGAGCTTCAGAGCTTCAAAACTTTAAACATAGAAAATTAAAGAGATATTCATCAAAAGAGAGGCTTTAGAAAAATACCTAATGTATTGGGGTTTTTTCTAAATCCCACATATTTAAAATAAAGCAAAAACCCGATTTTCTTTTACGAAATATCACAAAATATAAGTGATTATGGAACCCCAAAGAGAAGCGTATACAAAACCATAAAGAATAAGTTGAACCACTTTTTCATTGTTATTTTGAACATAATTAATCTCAATAAACTAATGTTTGGCTAAAACCAAGAACCCACCTTCCTTTCATTTTTCCTTTCCTATGTCTATGATCCCAAAATGTAGAAAATTTCCCCACAAATGAATCCCAAGACCACAAATACATAAGACATGTGCTTGACCACACACCTCTAAAGAACTTCTCCATCTTTGAAAACAAATGCATGATGAAAACTTCTAAGACTTCTACAATTCCATGTTGAGGCCTTCGGTTATCAATTTCTTGACTAATTTTGAACCCTCAGTCCTTTATCTTGGTTTTCTACTATTAACCATTTTAGAGAATTCAAGGTTTATCAGCTCCATTCAGCCTTAGTCCCACAACCTGACTTCAAGCATTACCTAAAATTCATTAAAAAAAAAAATGAAGAAAGCAAACAAAAACTTGCTTCCTTTAATATGAGAAAAATTCATACAAAAGATTATTTTATTTTATTTTATTTAAAAAAAATACTTGGAGCATTAGTTGGGATGCATTTTCTTGTCAAGTAATTTGCAACCCCTAGAATTTCAAATCCAAATCATTAAAAACCACTACAATCTAATAGCTTCATCTCTACATCAAGATTCAATAAAGATAAATAAATAAGCAACAACATGCCATTTGACTTAAAAATAGAGTCCATGAATGTAACCATTCAAAGCACCAACCAAGAAATAAACAAATAACCCAAAAACTAATAGGGAAAAAAATGGAGAGAGATAATTTGAGCTTAAAAGATGGATATAAAGAAGGGCATGGATGACACAAAAAACTCTGAAAAAAAAAGGAGCACACAAACTGACATCCTATCACCGTTACTAAAAATAAGCAAAAAAGAAAAACCCCAAAATCAGAGAAAAAAATGGTAAGGCACATGCATGCCAATGTTCACTGATTGATATCAAATCGTTCAAAATTGTGTTCCCTTGCAAACTTGCTTGTGTCTACTCGTCATTGCATCTTAGAATCCTCTATAGATCCTCAAATTATATGGAAAAAATTGGAAAAAATATAAAAAATCATGTAGAATAAAAAATTCGGATTTTGAGAAAAAAAGAAAATAAAAAATAGAGGAAGAAGATGAGTAATGACATATGACTTGATCGGCTGAAACTTGAACCACCCCCCCACCAAAAAAAGAAAAAGAAAAAAAAATATCGACACTTACAAGAATCCCCAAATCCAAAAAAAAACCCAAAAAGTCAAAAAAAATACCTTATTTGTTCTTTGATCGGTATCTCTTTGTGTTTATTCTAGGTAAAATAGATGGAAAAGGGGTGTGTCCCAAATCCTTTTTTGACCGTCCGTCGTTCACTGTCATTGTCTATGAGAATACCGTTCTGATCTTCGATTCCTATTAAAACGAAACCCTAAAAATTACAGAGTGGAAGATTCTCTTTCGAAGACTCTCAAACCAATACCTTGAAAAATGAAAATGGAATAATAATAAAAAAAATAAAGAGGTTAGAAAAAGAAAGAAACAGAGAGGAGATGATTTTTCCATGGATACAACAAGAGGGAGACAATAGAAGATTAAGTGTAGAAAGGGGTTAGGGTTTGGAAAGAAGGGGGGAAATGGTAAAGCATAAAATAGAGAGATTGTAGAGCGTAGAAGAAAGTGAGATGAGATCACAGACAAATGAAAGAGTCCAGAAATGTGGGAAAGGAGATGCGTGGAAGGGGATAATTGAGAGTGGAAGAGTCTCGAAGGAGTACAGTGAAAACGGAGGAAACAATACAATAAAATAAAAATAAAAAAAGGAAAAACCTGAACACGTGTCAAACATAAAAACCTAATAAGAAAAAATTCAAAAAAAAAACCACAAAAGAGTACTGTAGCACCTATTACTTTCGTGAATATGATTAGCCAAAATTGCATTTGTTGAAAGAAATAGTGAAATCTAGAAATACATAAGATTAATTTAAAAATAACTGAGAACAATAAATCAAAGTCATAAAATTAATAAAGAACGAGAATTCTAAAAAAAAAATTCAATTCCTTAAATTCAAATGTTAATTCCACAACTACAATAATAATTAAAAAGAAATCGATATCATAAAATACATATATAAATAAAATGAGCCTTCATTAAAAAGAAAAAAAAATTCAATTCCTTAAATTTGAATGTGTTAAATAAATAAAATGAGACTTTACAAAAATAAAATAAAAAAAAAAAAAAAAAAAAAAAAAAAAAAAAGATGTCAGGTTTGGGTTGAACCATATAATTGTATATTCTTGACACAATACGAACTTGATCCGTCAAATACAAATTGTCACTTTGTTGTAGCTTTTTATGACACAACCAAAAGCATGGGTATACTATTGACACGACATGAGCCTGATCCACCAACATGGATTGTCACCTTGCTGTCGTTTTTTTTTTTTACACAGTAAACAAGCATGGTTATTTTGTCTTTTAACGTGGGTCTTATGTGTTTTTGCTATCTTTTTTTGTCATGCTATCAAAAAGTATAGAAAAATTTGTTGCAGTTGATTATTTAGTTAAAAAGGAAAAATAATAATTATGGAAACCATAAAGAGAAAGAGTGAAAAAAAAATGAAAAAAGATAAAACGATAACGTAAAAGGAAAATAAAAAGAGAAAAAGAATGATGATGTAAAAGAGAGAATAAGAGTTGTATTGAAAAAATGGAAAATGTAATGATGTAAGGAGAAAAAATAAATTAAGACAAAATGAAAAGAGAAAATTACTAAAACAAAGAAGTTGGCAACATAGGTGGCTACACATCAAACAAAACATTAATGAGAAAAACAAAAAAAATAGAAAAACTAACAAAAAACAAAATGAAATCTACTATAGAAACCCATTTACTTTAATATATATATATATATATATATATATACTGTC
>JAOXJP010206036.1:0-11973 GCA_025762735.1 Platanus orientalis
GTTATTATCTGCTAAGAGAAAATATTCATTAATTAGAGTGGACCAGATATCCCCCCAAAAGGGCTAATCAAGAACAAGAATCTCTAATCATTTTTCCCCAAACCTTTTTTAATATCTACAAAAGAATGCCCACCTCATTGATTGGAGATACTGCTTGGTTACTTCTTCGGTGGAGCCCTCGTTGTTCTTCATGAGAAATGATCATCAAATAGAAAATTTTAGAAATGTATATCAACAATTCAAATTAGTGGAATGCTTACTACAAGCAAGTTAGATATATACCATCTTGATATCTACGGTTGATGCAATGTCAGAGATATTTTCATTGGACTGCACTAATTTATTATCCTTTCATTCTTAAGGCTATTTTAGTCATCAACCATTGATCCTACTCATAATTCTTCGAGGTTTTCTAGTGCAATTTTCGTTTTCTTTCTAGAGTTTTTGGCCAAACAACCATTTTTAACGCCAGATATTTCGTGAACATGACAAGCTTAGCATAGTAAAACATGAAAATGGGAAAACCAAGAAATATAGCTTAGCAACAAAAATAAAGATTATATTGAAAGCAAATGATGTGCACACTTACAGAGACCTTGTCATCTATTAGCCCCATGTCGTTGATGCGTCTTTTTTCTGGTTTCGTTGCACAGCTTCCAATATCTCCAGATTCAAGATAGCGAAAAGCATCCTTTTTTGAGCGGAATGCATATCCGGTTAGAGGATCAATGTAGTACTGTAGAAATTTGTTAACAATAAAAATATGTGCATACGATTTAGCTCTGGATGAAAAATGAAATGTCCAACACAAAAAAGATAAATGAGAAATGATGCAGCCAAGCAAAATAAGAGCATACACATTAAAATAAGAGTTCAAATAACATACAATGGATTTGATATCTTAAAACCTCCGATTAATTCTATGGGATCATTGAAACAAATACATGTACTAAATTAAACTAGAAACTTCCAGTAGAGATAGTACCGGATCTTTTCTGATATGATTTTCCTTCATTTTAATTTTGATTTCCTTAACCCATCCGGGAGGCAACCCCTCTACTGTGTCCTCTACTAAAACCTATCAATTAATTGAATAATCAGATTTCATATCTGACCAAGTCAATGTAAACAATCCAAAATAATGGCAAAGAAAGGAAAATAAACAATAGATAGAGACTATTATGGGAAACAAACTGTGCTTGCAGAATGCTTGTTAGTGCTTCTTCTCTTCACTTCACTTGCAGAATGCTTGTTAGTGTTTCTTCTCTTCACTTTGCTTGCAGAATGCTTGTTAGTGCTTCTTCTCTTCACTTCACTTGCAGAATGCTTGTTAGTGCTGCTTCCCTTCAGTTTTCCTGTCTTGAGATAGCAGAACACCTCTCTCTTCGAATACAGTTTGACTCCAGTCAATGGAGCAATGTAACACTACAAAAGGCATGGATAGACAAAACTATTAATAAAGAATTGGGAAAAAAAATTAATCATTTTCTCAAATTTTATGGAGCATTCATTCTCTCTCTCTAGTAGAATTAAGTGATGAAGAACTTGCTAGGTTTGGTGAAGAAGAAGAAGGAAGAAGTATGTATTTGGGGAAAATATGTATAGAGTTGTTACTCTCTCCATTATGCCAATCTTATTTATATGATGAGGGGATACAAGAATACACAAAAAAAAGTATGTATTTACAAGTGTACCCTACTGATGTCAGATGCATGCAAACAATGTCACTAAAAGAAGTGCAAAGAAATTACACAAACTAACAAAGGGAATAAAGTGGGTTCCTACTCATCAATCGCATTCCACTAAGTTTCAATTCAGGGGATTAGTTTAGATCCAACAGTCCACACATAAATAGTTCAAGAACCTATAAAAATGCTCAGCCAGAATTCAGACTTAAACATATGTAACACCATCCGCAGCTTGAAATTTCAACTCACACTCATGTATAGGATCACAGGTGCAGATTTATAAATCAGAAGATTTAGGACAGCAAGTGTAAGAGGTAAGAAGAGCCACACGATTAGACAATTCGGGACAATTGATAAAACAAATTCAGCCCGTTTTGATAGCAGCTCATTGAGGGAATAACAGGACATTCAAATCAGGTCTATTAGTACCAGCCGTGGTCACTTAAATGTTCAGAAAATTTTCTGCACATACATAACAACCATGAACAACCAGTCATATGGATTGGTAAACCAGAAAAATTCAGGGCTGTAGATCCCACGAAAAACAGTGTAGGTCTAATAGTTCAAGGTCTGATTTCAGCCTTACAACTTGTGAATTGATAGAATAAGGATTAAGGGAACACAAGGATTCAAGGGGTAAATGTAGATAATGGGAAATCAGCAACCATCAAACCTTTAACTCCACACAACCATTAAACACAGTATAAGAAGAAGAAGAGAATAATTACCTGATGAGGAAGAATCTTGATTGTCTTGGCCTCTCACCAAGTTTGCACCAACCTTGGAAGCTTCCAAGGTCTCCAATCACTGGACGTGAGGGTTGCAGCAGCCGTCATGAGCAAAACTTAAATTTTCTTCATTGAAAAATTAGACCCCCCACCCCTCTTTTACATATATACCAACATTAAAAATACCCCCCATGTCTCTCCCACAAAAATTAAAGTGCAGCAGCGTAACATAATAACAAAATAACATCTAAAAAGTCCAAAATAAAGCATAAAAATTAACTAAAAAGTCCTAACTAAGCAACCTCCAAATGTGTCCTCAAGTGGGCTGATATGTGAACCCCACACAGCTCCAAGCTACTTGAACCATAATGATCTAGACTCGGTTTTCCTCCTTCGTTGGTATACTCGATGAGGTGCTCTGATGTCTTCATCAACTCCCCTCAGCTGAGAAAAATAAGCCTCTGGCGAAATAAAACAGCGGTATCTCTCGAGTAGATCTGGATCCAGTCTTTGTAGGTCCTCCTGTATCAACCAGGAGTTGTCGGTCTCTGGTTCGTCTTTCCACTTGACAAGGTACATTTGGTAGCCACCTTACTTCGTAGAAACGGTTTGTTCATCTAGAATATCTTTTATCACCTCTTTTTTATGTACAAATGGTTGAGGTGGAGGTGGAGGTTGAGGGAACAATGAATAGGCTCTGCTAGTCTGAGAAGGGGTCAATAAAATGAGAGGCTGGATTATGAAAGGGAACAAGATCCTCAACATTGAATGTTAAGCTAATCCCCAAGTCTGAGGGAAGGTCAATCACATACACATTAGGTCCAACTCTTGTAAGCACTTTATAGGGTCTAAAACTACAAGTGTGTAGTTTCTTTACGACTCCAAGTTGAAACCGTTTAGGTATAAGTTGGTCCATCACAAAATCTCCCTCCTGAAACTCTTACTAAACACGAGAAGAATCAACCGCTCAGGTATAAGTCGGGCCATCACAAAATCTCCCTCCTGAAATTCTTGCTAAACATGAGGAGAATCAACCGACTATTTATACCTCTCATTATTAAGTGTAATCCTCCTCTTTATCTCTTCATGCAAAGAATGTATATGTTGTGCAAATGAAGATGCAAACTCAGATGAACTGTGTACAATTGACATAGGAAGGAGGTCTATAAGAGACCTACGCTTATAACCAGTGACAATCTTGAATGGACTCATGCTTGTGGTCTTATTGACCAAATTGGTGTATGCAAACTCAGTTATATATAAGACTAAATCCCACGACCTGAGGTGATCATCAACAAGACATCGCAAGAGACTCCCCAAACTCTTATTCACCACTTCAGTCTGACCATCAATCTGAGGGTGGTATGCTGTCGAGAACTGGAGTTTCGTGCCTAACATGCGCCACAATGTCTTCTAAAAATAGCTAATGAATCTAACATCTCTTTCATACACAATGGACTTGGGCATGTCATGCAACCAAACGACCTCATCGAAGAATAACCTAGCGATCCTAAAAGCATCAGAGGTCTTCAAGCATGGAATGAAATGGGCTATTTTAGAGAAGCGGTCCACCATTACAAAGATGGAATCATGCTTTTTAGAGGTCCTAGGTAAACCAAGTACGAAATCCATATTCAGGTCTTGCCATGGAGCGTGAGGAATTGGCAAAGGCATATACAACCCAACATTTTGTTTTCTCTACTTTACCAGTTGACAAGTATGACATTGCTCCACTATTTTGGTCACATCCCTTTCAAGATTTAACCAATAGAATTGATTCACCACAAGGGCAATGGTCTTGTCCTTGCCAAAATGTCTGGCAATACCTCCTAAATGCATCTCCCAAATCAGGAAATCGTCCACTAAGGTGCGGGAAATGCAAAATTGAGTACCCAGGAAAATATATCCATCCTACAATATAAAATCATTATAGCTTCTCTTGAAGGCGTTTGACACTCCATTCGTCCAGTGAAATTCTCATTTTCAAATACAATCCGTAATAGGGGCCATCACTGTGCTAAACCTACAAATGAATTGTCTATAGAAAGTGGCTAGACTATGGAAACTACAAACCTCATGAATATTTTTAGGCTTTGGCCACTATACTATAGCTCAGACCTTCTAAGAATCCGCAAACATCTCTTTAGCCGAGACAACAAACCCTAAGAAGATGACTTGCAATGACATGAAAGAACAATTCTTAAGGTTTGTGTACAACTTCTCCTTGAGGAGCTCACAAACTTTCCTCAAGTTGCTGAGGTGTTGTTCTTTGTCGTGGTTATAAATAAGGATATCATCAAAGTAAACCACTAAGAATTTGCTAATAAATGGCCTCAACAAGTACATCATCACCCTCATGAAAGTACTCAAGGCATTCAAAAGTCCGAAAGACATGACAAACCACTCATACAGCCCATATTTCATCTTGAAGACAGTTTTCCATTCGTCCATTGTACGGATACAAATCTGGTGGTACCCACTCTTAAAATCGATCTTGGAAAGATGATAGCATCAGCCATCATGTCTAACATATCATCTGATCTAAGGATAGAAAATCAATATATGATCATGATCTTGTTAATTGCCCTGTTATCTACACACATCCTATAGGAACCGCCCTTCTTGGGTATGAGTAAGGCAGGGCACAACACATGGGCCCATACTCTCCCAACTGAATCCCTTTACATAAGCAAGTCGACTTGCTTTTTTAACTTTGCATGCTCTGTGAAATTCATGCAGTATTGAGGTAAATTTGACAGTGTTGCGCTTGGAACCAGATCTATGGCGTGTTAGATGTCATGCATAGGTGAGAGCTCATCTGGAATATCCTCAGGAAACATTTCCTAGAACTCCCCCAAGATTGGTCCCACCTCGGGAGGACACTTATAAACAAAGTTAGGAACATCCTCTTTGGTGAATAAAGCAAAAACAATGGCTTCCTCGACCTCTCACTTAAACTCTTTTGAGTTGATGATGTGTAAGGCTTTTGTCTTTGGCACTCTTGCCCTAACTCACCTGGCCCTTAGCCACGGGGTTTGACTTAAGTGGAAGTAGATTCAGCTCAATCTTCTTGCCCCGAAATGTAAATGTGCATGTATTTGAGCGACCAAACAATGTTACATCTAAATCATACAACCAAGGCTTACCTAAGATGATATTGCCTACATCCATAGGCATAACATCACACCAAATAGTGTCCTTATATGATAAAAACGCAATGGGGACTTGACACCTCTGGGACACTGGAATAGAGGATGTATCAACCCATGACACCCTGTAAAGACTTGGGTGTGGGACGGGTGAGAGACCCAACCACTGCACAGTCTTAGCGGACACCACATTGGTGCAACTCCCACTATCAATAATAATTTTACAGCTCTTCTCACCACATTTGGTGTAGGTATAGAAAATGGTGGTCCTACGCCAATCATCCTCTGGTTTCTGTTGAGTGAGGACACACCTCACCATAATCAAGGACATAGAATCTAGGGAGTAAGGGTAATAAGAAGTCCTTATGAGAAACGCTACATAGAATCAAGGACATCATCAATCTCCTGATCCTTGTCACTAGGAGGGTGATCAGGTTGATGGACTTCATCTGACCCATCACCACCATCACCATCTACTCCCTCACCTTCCTCCGTACCATCCACATATAGACTCGATTTTCCAGTGGGGCACTGTGCCACGAAGTGACCAAATCCCTTACACTTATAACACCTAGTCTAGTCACCATTACCCGGGTTATCTCTAGAAATTCCTGTACCCTTATTAAGCTGAGAAGAGGGTCGGGAATTGCTTGACTGGCCTCTAGAAGGTTGTCCCCCTATGAGAGGTTTACTATCAGGCATACCAAGTCTGGGATTACTAGGACAAGTATCAAAAGTCTATGGGACCTGCGATCATAAGTACCTCTCAAACTCTTACCCCATTTGACAAGCTTCCTCTAAGGTGCTCATATTGTGGGGAATTAACTCTTTCTGGATTCCTGGTCGGAGCCTAAACCTAGACAATGTGACGGAGGGATCCTCCCCGACATTGCATCTCATCATGAACTCATCAAAGCGTGCGATACGATGGAGGGACTACCACTGATTCAGAAGTCGATCCCGATACGATAGAGGGAAATAGTTTCTTTAAGTTTTCCCTTCATCTCATCCCAATAGACAGTGGAATCTTCTCACCTAGCTTGAAGTTGGCACTCTACCATGGTCCAGTAAAGCTTTTTCTGTCCAACCAACTTCATTTTGGCAAACTGGACTCTACGGCTTTTTGAAATATCGTACCATTCAAAATAATGGTCCATACCAGTCACCCTGACCAACCTCATCATAGTATCGTCGTGATCGATGTGATCTTGATCGATATCATGATGCACATGGGTAGATCTACCTCTGTTATGCCGTCTCATTAGGCCATTTGCTCAAACATGCTCTTGTGTTCTCACAAATTGATACCTTCCACAAAACTCTCACTCCTAGGTCTTGAGGTTTCTAAATTAGTCAACTTGATGGTTAACTCCCTAGACATCTTATCAAATTGGTCCTGAAAGCGGTTCATGTGTGCACTCAATCAGGCACTCAAATCTCTCAAGATAGGAGCTTGGTCATTGTCTCCATAAGCCATCTTGGGGTGATAATCAGTCCCTAAGCATGTGGGCTGACTCTAAGGAAATGAGGTGAATGAGATGCCTAAACTATAATGTCAATGTTGTGGCAAAAAATTTCAGATTATGTATACACTCAGAATGCAATGGTGCAACCAACCTATCCTAAATTACCCTGACCATGTTCTGATACAAAATTTGATGCCGGATGCATGCAAACAATGTCACTAGAAGAGGTGCAAAGAAATTACACAAAATAACAAAGGGAATAAATTGGGTTCCAACTCATCAATTGCATTCCACTGAGTTCTGATTCGGGGGATTAGTTTAGATCCAACAATCCACACATAAATAGTTCAAGAACCTATAAAAATGTTTAGCCAAAACTCAGACTCAAACACATGTAACACCATCCGCAACTTGAAGTTTCAACTTACACTCATGTATAGGATCACATGTGCAGATTTATAAATCAGAAAATTTAAGACAGCAAGTGTAAGAGCTAAGCAAAGCCACACAATGATAGTACAAATTCAGCCCCTTTTTATAACAGCCAATTGATAGAATAATGGGACATTCAGGTTTGTACATATATAATAACCATGAATAACCAGTCATAGGGATTGGTCAACCATAAAAATTTAGGTTTGTAGATCCCATGAAAAACGGTGTAGATCTAATAGTTAGTGGATCCAATTTCAGCCTTACAACTTGTGAATTGATAAAATTAGGATTAAGGGAACACAAGTATCATGACCCAAAACCTGCATGCGGAAATTGGAGTATGAGTATGGAAAGACACGTGCACAGCGTTGCGGATCTCGGAGTGTGACATTACTCTTTCCTTGCAAGAGGTTTTACTTATCTAAAATTGCAACATATTTTTTTTCTTCTTTAATCCAATTGAATATCTTCAATTACCAAACGACATTCGCAACGGAAACATAACCATAAAGAAACATCCATCGTCATGTGCAGCAAAATATACAAACATACATTCTAACTACCAGTGGAATATAACTAAAATCTTCAAACATCCATATCAAATAAACTACTAATCTCAAACCATCCAACTAAACATATCTATGAATATCTAAATAGTACAGTGGAAAGGCCATCAAACTGACCAACAAAATACTCATCTCCTCAAATAGAAACTACTAAGTAACCAAACTATATCTTACCTCAATATAATCATGTCTCATACATGAAAGTGTTGAAAAATAAAACAGAACAGAAAGCAAGTAAAAGAGACGGTCATCTCGTCCCAACGAGCCAACTCTAAAAAATCAACTCAACCCACGTAGGGTCCTTGATATAAAGTTCATCAAGACACCTCGTATCAAAACTGATGGATTAGCCCACATAAAGCATGTGACAAATCTGAAATCACATAACCCATGTAGGGTCTCTAACAAAACTGAAATCTCATATAACCCACGTAGGGTTTCCGAAAAAACTGAAATCACATACGAAATGGTAGGCAACTAGTGTCGTATTCACCTATTAATGTGACCCGGTGATTGGGTACTGAAAGGGTCATAAGACCAGTATATCCCGCAAAAATCCCCCAAGGCATCAAGGGTGGTCTACTAAAATTTCTCAGGATAAGGATGAAGTGATCCACTAAAATCTCCCCTGATAAGGATAATGCAATCTGCTAAAATTTCCCCAGACAAAGATGATCTGCTAAAATTCTCCTAAATGAGGGTCTCCCATAATTAGGTCCAGTCCACTAAAATTGCCCCAAAGCTAAAATTCCCCCTGATAAGAGTTTCTCGTAATTGGGTCTAGTCCGCTAAAATTCCCCCAGACAAGGATTGGTGGGCAACTAGTGCCGTCTTCACCTACTAATGAGTGTCATGGTGATTAGGTTAAAGCCAAATCCTTGACTATGAACGATGATTTAAATCCATACATATATAAAATAGTATTTAACTATATAAAGATACAATGCAGGAGATGTCCATGCAGTAAAACTCATATGTGAGACCATGTAACCCCATGTTTAAAACCAAACGGAAAGTAATAGTTCATACTCATATCAAAACCAAGTGTTCGGAATTCTTCTTCTAACTTTCCAAAACCAACAATGGTATATAAGTCCCAAGGAAGACATGTGTATACAATGACACAAATATAGAGCTCATTGGATCAAATGTAAGTGGATATAGTCAAGTTGAAAGCATAATAATAACATTAATGACCACATAGCATATGAAATAAAATAAGCAACAAAATTTGAAGCTAATCAACTTAAGAAGAGACTACTAACTAGCAATAATGATATGAATAGAAATCTCAAGGATAGAGAAATCAAGGCAAACATCAAGCATACAAAGTAGAAATCATTTTCCCCTTTGAATTTCATAAGGATCCAACCTTCTTATAAGAAAACATAAAAAAAAACTTAGGATTCCATTGAATCTATGATGGTAGTAAAAGAGAATGAGTAAATCTTAATTAAAACATGCTCAAATCGTAGTAGATCTAATAATACACATAGAATTTAGAATTCCATGTAAACAAGGTTCCTACCAAGACATAATGGAAGAATTCACTCTATTGAATAAGTGGAATCATTAAACTTACATAGGTCTAGCATTAGGTGGTAAAAAACTATATTTTTACCCAAAAAGACCACAAAAATAGAGGAAAGTGCAGAAAAACAAAGTAGTAGAACAATCAACATAAGAACTCACTAATCTTCCATGGATCTAGGGTTTAGATGAAGGAAACTCACCAAACTTCAAGAACAAGGCAAATAAATGAAGAGTAAACCGATGTCCCATCCAAACTAAAGATTTCAAATGAATAGAAGGACAAGAAGTCAAAGGAGTAGCACATCATGTATGAAATCCCATTAATCTAGTCTTCTTCCTTATTTAAGCTCCAAAATATTCAATCACATCATTCCATTTTCCTCTATTCTCTGTAAAATGATGTAAATCATGCATTAATTAGGTAAAACTAGAAGATCTAGAAAGAAAATGAATTATTCTAACAAGATTTCCAAAGTTGAGAGTGAAATTTACCAAATTGGGGAAGAACTCTCACACTTAGCTCCCAAATCTTCCAAACCTCTCTAAGTCTTTCACTATTTGTTCTAACGAGTCTAAATGACCTAAATGAAATATTAGAAGAGTTTTAACTTGTCCAAGATGAGATCTCACATGTGTGAGGGTCAAATGGGTGATTAACACAAAAAATGGCAGTTTTTATAAATTTTCGAACTTTTCAGCATTTTTCGGTCGTGATCAATCATGAGATCCGTGATCAATCACGCTCGTGATCGATCAGGAGCCTCTTTAAGAAATACCCAAGAGTCATGATCCCTCTCTCATGATCGATATCACGCTCGTAATCAATCGGGAGATTTGTGATTGATCACACTTATGATCCTTCTCGTGATCGATCACGCTCCCTTCAGAAAGTTCAGCACTGATCCTTCGAGGAGAAATAGGTATCTCTTGGTAGAAAACTCTGAATTACACACAGTTTGAGGCATTGAAAAGTAGAGACGAAAACCTTTCCAATGATATATGATCAAATTGTCTCGGAATTGGTACAGGTTTGTCTGTGAAGTTACCCCAATTACACACTTAGAAAAACTATGGAACTTGACAAGTTCATGATCCAACTTGGGTTCTACACTTCTAATTCAGTCTAAATGGGTATTCAAACCACTCTAGGGTCTATCTAAAACATGTGAAATAACAATTTTACCCTTACATGTGTTAAATTACAGTTTTTTCCTTTAAGTGCAACACGGGGTGTTACAACAAGGATTCAAGGGGTGAGTGTAAATAATGGGAAATCAACAACCATACAACCTTCAACTCCACAGAACCATTAAACACAGTAAAAGAAGGAGAAGAGAATACTTACCTGATGTGAAAGAATCTTGATTGTCTTGGCCTCTCACCAAGTTCGCAGCAACCGGGGAAGCTCCCAAGGTCTCCAATCACTAGATGTGTAGGTAGCAATAGCCGTTGTGAGCAAAACTTAAATTTTCTTCATTAGAAAATGAAAAGAGAAGAGGGTTACAAAATGTAGTACCCTCCCCCACTCTCTTTTACATAAATACCCAACATAAAAAACTCAAATGTCCCCCATGTCCCTCCCACATAAATCAAAGTGCAGTAATGTAACAAAATAACAAAATAACATCTAAAAGGTCCAAAATAAAGCATAAAAATTAAATAAACAATCCTAAGCAGCCTCCAAATGTCTCATCAAGTGGGCCCCACGTGGGTTAATGGGGTATATTCAATGAGGTACTCTGATGTCCTCATCACCTACTACAATTACAAAGATTATAATACCCTTACCCTTACAAGTACATCATACATCATACCTCTCTCTCTCTCTCTCTCTCTCTCTCCCCGTTAAGCGGCTTTCTTTTCATATTAGTATCTTTCATTAGAAAAATTTACAATATCCATGTTAAGAAACACAAATAAGAATATTACTGATGGAAAACATTAATTTAAATTGCACATGAATATACGATGTAATCTCTTATGACAATCTTTCTACAATACATAGTTTTGTATTGATCTTATTGACACTGAATACTCAAACTATCATTACATATAGAAGAATAAACTACCCATATTTATGTAAATTGTAAAGTACATAACAATTCCGCCCACTACCGATAATTCCAATGTCAATATATGTATGTCAATTTCCTCCAGAGTCAAGAGTGGGTTTGCTAAAGAAGTTAAGCTCTTGGCGTGCAATGCCATCTACTACAAACAAGATGTGGGGCAACCAGGACCACTGCTAGAAGCAAAAGTGGAATGTTTTTGATGCAGCAGCCTTGCAATTTTTGAAGAAAACCTACCCTATTTGGAAGCACAAGCCCAAGAATTCTCAAGGAGGGAAGGCTAAGGGAAGATGATCATGGTAATTAGGTGTTTAGGGTCTTTTAACTTAAATTTTAAGC
>JAOXJP010206047.1:0-11973 GCA_025762735.1 Platanus orientalis
AAAAAAAAAAAAAAAAAAAAAAAAAAAAAAAAAAAAAAAAAAAAAAAAAAAAAAAAAAAGAACTAATACGATTAGAGAATTATTAACTTATCTTCAAAATTTTCAATTTTCCAATAAACTAAAGATCAACGTTAGTACTGAGAAGTGAGAAGAGACCGCTACGTGTGAGAAAGAGAAGATTCTATGTGCTGTCGCCTCTGTCTCTCCTCGTAATAAAAAAAACGCCATCTTTACATAGTGACGAATCTCCCCACTTCGAATCAACACACGTAAGAAAGAAACGTTTTTCTGTAACTTCTGTTTCCGTTTCTTTGTTTCATTGTGTTGTGACGACAATTTAAAGAGAGAGAGAGAGAGATGCATTCCATCACGTCACCTTTTTCTTCTTTACTTTTATAAACCTTTTTCTTCTTTACTTATAATTAAACAACGCACAAACCACCTTAGACATCGGGCACGCCACCCTCTCGTCATCTTTTATTGCCCACGTAGCTATTTCTGTCATAAGTACTCCAATTCCTTTCTCTTAAACCTTTTAACGTGACTCTTTCGACTCCACACGCCAACTTAGGGTGCCAAGAAGCTGAACCCCTAGTTCAGCTCAGCTCATCGAAAATCCAGTCTGACCTCAAAACGAGCCTGATCCGAGCTTCACTAAATGCAGCTGGTTCAAAACTAGGTTTGATTATTTTTTTTAATAACATATATGTGTGTGTGTGAAAGTAATAATGTAAAAAAAAGAAACATAGATTGGATTATTTGGTCTTTTCTCTTTTGGTTGGCAAGTTGAGTTTAAGCTCGGCAACTTAGGCTCATCACTAGTGTTAGCCGAGCCTTAGCTTTGCTTTCATGTGATGAGCCCAAGCTGAACTAGGCAAAGCTTGGCTCAGCTCAGCTTGTTCCCACGGCTACTGAACCCAAATGTGCTATCCACTTATTCAGGTTTAAGACTATAGGGTGCAAGCAACACTTGCAAAAAAGCACATGTCACACCCTCTTGCACCAGACACTGACACAAAAAAAAAAACTGTATTGAGGCTAAAGAGTTGTTTTAGGTGTTTTTTTTTTTTTTTGGTTTTTTCCACCATGCATGTGTCACACAGCACCTGGCGCAAGAGGGTCGCCACGCACTTTTTTGCTAGAGGAATTCCACTTTGGTAAACGAGTGGTGCAGAGCCGAGCCTTGTCCAATGTGATTCGGGCTTATGAGACGAGTTTGGTTTACTTTTGATATGGGTTCATTAAAGGGATCTGTCAGGTTTTTAAGGATTGCCAAGTTCGAGCTTGGCTCACTTAAGTCTTAAGTAGTGAAATCATGCTTATATACGTTCAAATTTGTAAGCCGATAAAGCCTTTCTGATCCAAAACCCATAACCTAAAGTCATTCAAGTTCAAATTAAAAATAAATTTGATATTTGGGTTTATTATGATAAAAATAATATATATACTCAATAGAGAGCATAGTATCCACCCAATCAAAAAATAAAAAATAAAATAAGTTTAGGCCGTGTTTGGCAGCTACCTGTATTGTAATAATTTCATTTCAAATTTCCAAGGCATTTGCAACCTGTTGGTTCATAGTGAACTCATTCAGATTTATGCTTGATAACATGTATCATTTCATTTTATAAAAATAACCTAAGATGACTTCATTTCAAAATTTCGTTAACAAATCAGTATAAATCTGAATGAGTTCATTTTGAACCATCACTTTTATGGCTACAAATGCCTTGGAAATTTGAAATGAAATTATTACATTACAGGTGGCTGCCAAACAGGCCCTTTGTGTCTAAACAAATAAAACCTATACCAAACATATTCTAATTAATTTGGGCAGAAACTCATTTAGCTAAACGAGCTGGCTTAAGACTCAGACTTGGCTCAAGGTAATTTTTAAGCCTGACCTGCCACGTTGCCACCGTCGCCTTATTAGTCCGGCAAATTAATATAAACATGATCTTTGATCTAATAGTCTAATTTGGATTAGAGATAGGAAATCACTCGTCTATGAGCCCTTCATCAACACACTTCACATGCAGTAACAGAGGCCACGTGTATTATAGAAGTGGGCAACTCATGACTATTGAGTTCATAAGAATAAAAGAAATAAACAAATTTGTATGGTAGCAGGTAGCCCATACCTCAAATCGGTAATATTAGCACGATAACAATCTATTTTAATGTGCCTTGTTTAAGCCTTAGAGCTAGAGAACGTCAGCATCAACATTGAGACGGCTGTGGCCATTGGCCAAGCTTGTTAGACAGGCTGCTTTCTAATCAGCCCGATAATGGCTTGGGCCTGGGCTATGAATCAAGTTTATTGGGCCTCTTGTAGGCTAACTATTGACCAAGACAAGCCCATCCTATTGGCTGCTCTACAGTCAGAGTAAGATGAGTTAAATGACCAAAATGGAACACCACCAACAGCTAAGGAAACTTTGAGACATCATAGGATCCATTTGATAGCCAGAAGATGAATGAGTAGGAGTGTAAATGTGTTGACAAAACTCGATTCATCGCATGTGAGAATGAATTCTTGAAGCCCTCCAAATTGCTTGCAATATTCATACTCATGAACCAAGGGTCCACTGTCATGTTGAGAATGTTTAGAGCCAACAACAGTTTAGCACACAATTTTGCTCCAAGATTGTTGGGATGTGAAAGAAATTCCAAAAGTGAAAAGAAACCGAAGAATGATTTGGGAAATCTTAAATTCTAAAAAGAAAAGAAAAAAATTGAAGTTCAATGAAGTTGAGTTTGAAAGAAGTGATTTGTATATTGGTAGATTTCATTGAATAAGAAAAATAAAGTTTTATTACCCATAGATGTATTAAAACTTTGTAGGTATGTGTATATTGGTAGATTTCATTGAATAAGAAAGGGGGAAAAAAAACGAAAGGCAAAATAAAACACATAAAAGTAATAAAATTTTGGAGGTGAATTAACACCCCTCCCAACTCAAGATTTCTCAAAGAGAGTATCATATATGATACTTTGTGAAAAAGAGCTATGACTGGAAGTATTGAAATGTAGGATAGAGTATGAGATTACATGTGTATTTCGTCTAAAATAACATGTAAAGTAGTGAAGATGAGGTTACCTCAAGAAAATAAAGATGTCAAGATCCTTCATTTCAAAATATTTTCTCTCATAAAGTTGTATATTTAAAACCTCGTTAGTAATCATCATATCGGCAATATAAAGAATAACAATAAATACCTTGATCTGATCATTAAACAAAGAAGACTGATTCATACATAAACTAGGAGAAACCAAATCCAAGTAGTGTCGAATGAAATTTCTATAATTATACACATGGCGTTTGTTAAAGACCATATAGAGCTTTTTAAAGCTTATAATCATGATGGAGTTGATGAGTTTAAGCTAAGAACAAGCTTCATACAAACCTTTTCTTGAAGATCCCCATTCAAAAAGGCATTCTTTGCATTGATTTAAAATATCAGCAACGTATAGATGGAGGCGACAATAATAAAGCAACAACAATAAGGGTACAAACTGAAGTCATTGGAGAAATTGGAGCAAAAGTTTCATCATAATTTATTTATTTTTGGCACAATCCTTGGCAGCCAACCTTGCTTTGAAACTCTCAATTGAACAATCTGATTGAGTTTTTATCTTATACATCCACTTAGAGTCTACTATAGATTTTCCAAAATATAAACAAAAAAGGGTCCCATATATGAGTCTTTGTAAAGCCTCCAATTCCTCTACCATAGCCTGCTGCAAGTGTGGAGTTGTTGACACTTTATATTATGACCAAGGCTTATGTTTAGAGAAAACAGTGGATAGAAAACAATTGTAGTTGTGAAAACATTATGATGGAAGGAAGCTCAGAACTGATGGACTGTGGATCACTTTTCAAAGACTATCAGAACAAGGCATATCAGATTCAGATTGGATGGTATTCGCAACTATATGCATGTTCTCATAATATTCAAAAGTAACAAATGAATTCATAAAAGATAAAATTAGACAAAGTCGACTCAGAACAAAATCAACTGACCCTGGAAAATGATCAAGAGGAGAATCAAAAGCATTGATATCACTTTTGTTCACTACCATAACCTAAGAATACCAAGAAGGCTGACTTTTTGGACAACTTCTCATTCAACCTTGAAAGGAGACTGAAACAAGTTGAACCAAAAACATGAAACTCAGAGTAGCTAGAAGTAGCTCCATCTATTTGGAGATGTAATAAGTCTCCCTTTAGGCCTCCAAGAGAAAAGTAAAGCATAGGAGGACACTATTACTAATTGGCATTCATCTTAATGCAGTCCCAATTTCATGTATATCCAGACTTTCTTTTTATTTCTTTTATAAGATGGCAATTTTATTAAGAAGCGAGAACAGCACATAGGAAAACAAGGCATAATCCATAAATATAGACACAATGGGTTAGGGGGCCATGATAGTGGCTGAAGTAGTTTCTGAATTCTAAGAACTTAATATTTACTTATGAGGACCATCAGTGTCAAGAGATATGCCCAAATGTTCGCAGACTTGGGAAATCAAATGTTTGCAGAGGAGGTGCAGTAATTTTGAGTGTTGTGGCTCTTCAGGTCATGCAGTAGAGGTATAAGATTTCTTAAAAGTTTGAAAAATATAGAGGAGCACTAAGCTGATTTTGGGGAAACTTTTACCTCTATGGTGATTTTGCAATGCTGCTTGTCCATCAAAAGGGGGAAATGAATCTATCAAAACCAAATGAGATAGATATTTTGTTTCTTTGGTGCCCAACATCTAGTCCTAGCAATCCTAGGATCAGATTTTCTTTTCCTGATCATTACTCCTTGTATGTTTTTGCATTAATTGTAAGGGTCCAAATGCAAGTTAAACGATCAAATAGCTACGATGTTTCCCATCAGTGTCTCATGGAAGGATAAGCAGACTGGTCAAGTTTCCAGATAGATGAGGGAAGACTCAAAAGAATCAGACCTTACTTTGAAATATGGAAAACAAATCTCATTTGTACAGAGCTGGTAACTGTAAAAACAATTATACATAGAGTGAGAGATGTGCAAGACAAATTCATTTGCTTTAACTTTCCTCCAGTCTATCTTAACCATCCCTTTGCCTTGTCCCTCTCCTTGATTCCTCGGACTTGATCTCTGTTGATTCTGTTATGACAAAAGAGATTTTGGTTATTTGTAGTAAGTGGTTTTGTTGTTCTCATAACCCTTGCCAATGGTTTAACTGGGTCAATTTTTCTAACCCTGTTCAAGTCAGTTGGCAGTATCTTCTTCTCGAGTGAAGTAGTCGATACAATGTAATTGTTCACTGTCTCGCCACTTCTGATCTCTCTTTTCTTTCTTATCTCACAAACGGTTTCAGTCCCTCTTAGCAAAACAGAACCCATTGGACAGTTGATTGAATTCGAGTTCCATAGAATCTGGGAATTGGTTTCACTCATGGATTCTTCCCTTGACCAGGCTAGGCTTTTCCATCATTTGGGATTTCTCTTGATTTACCAGCAAAATTTAGTAGTACAATAGACTTCAACTGTTGTTCTCGTTCTTCCAGTTTGTCTTCAAGCTCCTTAACCTGCCATAGCATGTAGGGAAAAGTTAGCATTTGTAGCTTCTTTTGTGTTAACAATGTAGAGGATTCGACTCCCCTCTGTCAAATTTTGAACCCCTAAGAAGTCTTCCCACCCAATGCACTTCCCATCCTCCGTTCCTTCTTCTTCTTTTTTTCTAATTTTTCCTTGGTTATTAGTTTTAATTTTGGGTTCATTCCTACAAAACTTTAGTCCAGGTCAAAGAAAATTAATGGAAATAACCTTCTGATGAAGGAATAAAGACTCTAAGTTCTGTTCTTGTTCCTTCAGCTTGCTTTCCAGCTCCCTAACCTGCATAATATACAGAAAGCGAGAGAGAGAGAGAGAGAGAGAGAGAACAATTGTTAGTACTTTGTACCAACCCATTTTCTGGTCATAGTTCAGAAGGCTATTGTAACTGCAACAACCTTATGCTGAAGGGCCATAGACATAAACTCAGACTGTTGCACTCTTTCTTTCACCTTGTTTTCAAGATCCTTAGCCTGTATAACAGATAGAAAAAGTAGTTAATCTTCGTGGCTTCTTTTTCCCGAGGAAATTGTCTTTGGTACAAATAGGCCGCTACAGGATTGGTGATTGCCTAGAAACCATATAATCAGGAACTTCTATGATTTGTAGTCAATCCACAGTATTTATTTTTGGATTGTTAGAACCATTTCTTTAGCTTCCAAAGGTTTTTTCCCTGGACAATTGCTTTATAGAGCTATTGGGTTCTGATCCATCCAAGAGGTGAACAGGGGATAAAAGGTCCATATGAGACAAGAGTCAAAATTTGCAATTGAAAGTTCCTGTTGTAGACAGAAAGCCATTTTTTCTTCCTTTTTTTTTCCCCCCTTCTTTCTTCTTCTTCTTCTTCTTCTTTTGGATGAAATGGAGAGTTTTTTGTTGCAGAAACCTTACTGTTGATGAGTCATAGACTCCATCTGCTCTCTCTCTTTCGGCTTATTTTCAAGCTCCTTAACCTTGAAAAATTGTAACAGAAGAAGTCAGACATCAAAAGACGGTTGCCTGTAAAGAAACAGTAATGAAACTTGATTTTTTTTTTCATCTGAAGAGCAACCTTTTGCTGAAAGGCCATGCAAGTTTCTTCCCTTTGCTTCATTTCCTCTGCAAGTAGCGAGTGTTGCTTCTCCAATTGGTTGTGTAACTCTATCTTCCAGTCAAGCTGGCTTTCAAGTTCTTTGACTTTTTCCTGTTGGTTTTTGCAAAGCTGATCTTTTCCTCTAGCCTTACTTTCTAAATTTTGAAAGTTCTCTTCAACCTTCCTTAGAGAATCGTCTTTGGATTTAGATTCCTGCCTTGCTTTATCAAGCTTCAGGGAAAATAGGAAATAGTAAAAATATAAGTAACTACATATTTGACTCATCAATGGAAGAAGAGATCTTAAACTAGAAAGGAGAATGTGTTAATTGAAAGACTAATTAACCACTCATTTAGACATACCAACATCTTCATCTTCTAAACCTCAGCCATGTCAATCTGCTTCTTTGCAGGACCCAACTCAACCCCTCGAACCCGAGTTGCAAAGTTTAATGAACTTAATGTCTCACCCAAGTCATGCTCTGAAGGGCTGATTTGCACAAACATCAGAGTTTTGGATTGATCTCCTGCAAAGCATAATGTCATAAAAAGAAAAAGAAAAGATACTCAGGTAGATAGAGAGTCGATCAAAGTCTCAGATTAGAGCCAGATTGTTGTGCCAAAACAGCATAGTGGAACGAAACACAGATCGGATTCAAGTATGCAATGCATGGAAACAAAACAAGAAAACAAAAATGGCAAAGAATAATCACACAAGAGACAATATTTAACGTGGTTCGGCAAACCTGCCTTCATCCACGGGCGAAAATGATCAATAACTTCACTAATATGAAAAATAAAGAAGAGTGCAATACGCACAAACGGCAAATTCTCAAAGCCTAAAGAGAACCCTAAGCAAAACCCAAAGAAGAAATCACCAAAGCCAAATACGTTTTTGCCTCTCCCCAAAGTCTCTCTTCCACTCCCAAAACTTAAAATAAAATAATATATATAGTAAACAAAGAAACCCTAAAACGTTAATTGGGTTAAAACCCAAAAATACTCAAAATTCCAATAAAGACGTTTCCTTAGCCTTGTTGCACACAGCTTGTTCACTAGAATCAAGACTACGACACAACAAATCTCCACCTTTGCTTGAATTCCACCAAACCAAAAACTGAACAAAACTTCTTGATCATCTTCTCCATCAAACCACGAAGGGTACACAATCAGTTCTCTTTCAAACTGATAGAATCCAAGCCACCCTTGAACTCAATCACCAAACCCGGCTTTGTCGACATATGTGTTGACTCCTTAGCATAGGTGTTCCCAAGCAACACATAAATATTCCCAACCTTTCTTGCTTTCAAAGCAACTTGAGCACCTCAAAAAATCCTCATGGATTTGTTTTTCACAAAGGTTGTACACCCTCTAGAATCCAGCTCACTCAAAGAAATAAGGTTCTTCTTCAAATCAGGAACATGCCAAACACTTGTCAATGTTCTCAGAACTCCATCATGCATCTTAATTGTACCTATCCCCAAAATCTTGCATGACATACCATTACCCATCAAAATAACTCCACCTTCAATAGATTTGTAGGTAGAAAACGCACCTTTATTAGGATACATATGATAAGGACAACCAGAACTAAGAACCTAAACATCCTGAAAATCATCATCACCAATGGTGGCAGACAAAACCATGTCATCATCTAAATCTTCCTCTACAATGTTAGTCGTATCCAAGGATTTAACATTCTCCTTCTTTTCTTTGAGCTTAGGATAATTAACCTTAATGTTTCATTTCTTATGGCAATAGTGACACTCAAAATTCTGATGGGATTTACCAAATCCCTTTCCCTTTGTCTTCCTATGAGTAACTAGGCCTTCAGCCTCAGTCTGAGCCTCACTAACAAAGCCCAATTGCCTCTTCTCATTTGAAAGAATGGCTGTTGTTACCTCCTCTAAATCAATAGAATCCTTTCCATAGAGCAGAGTTGTCACAAGATGCTCATATGATGAAGGAAGCGAAGACAAAAGGATTAAGGCCTTATCATCTTCCTCAAGCTTTGACCCAATACTTGTCAACTGACAAATAATCTTATTAAACTCATTAAGATGTTCAGAAATACCCATACCTTCTCGCATCCGCAAGGTATACAGTTTCTACTTGAGGTAGAGACGATTCGTAAGAGATTTCGTCATGTAAAAGCTTTCAAGCTTTAACTAAAGCTTCGCTGCAGAATCTTCATTCATAATATTGTACAACACCTTATCTGCAAGACAAACGAATCACACTCCTAGCCTTCAAATTGTAATCCTCTTAGTCACTTTCCGACATCCTAGTAGGCTTCCCCTTTTAATGCCTTATGCAAACTCTGCTGAATCAGCAGGTCTCCAACCTTAACTTTCTATAAGCCGAAACTGTTCTTTCCTTTGAACTTCTCAACCTCGAACCCTGTAGCTGCCATCACAAAATCCCCAAAAGAATCCTCAATCCACAGCTCTGATACCAGTTTGTTGTGCCAGAACAGCACAACAGAACGAAACACAGATCAGATTCAAGTCTGCAATGCACGGAAACAGAACAAGAAAACAGAAACGGCAAAGAATAATCACATAAAAGACAATATTTAACGTGGTTCGGCAAACCTGTTTACATCCACGGATGAAGACAATCAATAACTTCACTAATATAGAGAATAAAGAAGAGTACAATACGCACAAACGACAAATTCCTAAAGCCTAGGAGAACCCTAAGCAAAACCCAAAGAAGAAATCATCAAATCTAAATATGTTCTTGCCTCTCCCCAAAGTCTCTCTTCCACTCCCAAAACCTAAAATAAAATAATATATATAGTAAACAAAGAAACCCTAAAACTTTAATTGGGTTAAAACCCAAAAATACCCAAAATTCCAATAAAGATGTTTCCTTGGCCTTGTTGCACCGACTTGTCCGCTGGAATCAAGACTACGACTCAACACTGATTAACCAGTCTAAAATCGAGACACAGTCTAAGTGACTCAGGCAAGTCATGGATGACATATGGAGCATTTGTGAACTGATTCAATGGATTTAGGTTGACAATAATCGATCTAGTTGGAACAAAATATAATTTCCAATACACATGAGCCTTACCTAATGAGTCTTGAAGTAAATGTGTCAGCTTGGAGTTCCTACAAAAGTCCCAAGGATTGAATCAGGATAGAGACTACATTTCAAATAATCTGACAGATAATCAAGATTAGGGTAGACCTATATGGAATATGATTGCTTTTGGCTGCTAGAGCAGATATGACATCCCCGAGAGCCGAAAGAGATCTATTAATATTCTGAGCTTCCTTAAGCTGCTCACCTTGCACCTCAGTCTTTGCAAGCCTCTCACTGCCTGCCAAATCCACAAGCCAAAGCTTGCTCTTGGTGCACTCCCCATTCATCAAATTCTTCGATCTTACCATTATACAAAGCATGCTGAACATAAAGTGAAATTAAAACAAAATAAAATAAAGAAGCATTTCATTACCAAGCAAAATGGGAAGAAAGCTTGCATAACACTTACCAGTGAGATCGGCTACTAGGCTCATTCACATTGTTTGATCCAACGGCCCTAGCTTTGCTTCCAGTCTGCAGTACATCCCAGACCTCATTTATATTCTCAACTCTGGCTTCCACAATTCCTAGAACATGATGAACCCCTTCGGAAGCTTGCCTTATCTCCAACCTAAAGCACAATTTAAACCAAAATCTCAATAGCCTCGTTTTGGTAGGTCAATTTGTTACTCAGCCAAGCCAAATCATTTTCTTCACTGAGTTAAGTAGTCATAATCTCGAGAGTCTCCTACTCTCTAAAAATAATGTACGAACTCATTGAATTTTACATAGTTATGCATAAAATAAATGACATTATAATCTTACTTCTTTAATGTTGGTGATATGGCAAGAAAATCCCTTATCTGCTCATTGTAAACTTCAAGCACACTAACAGAAATGTTGTACGTAAAAGTCTCATTCCTTGGACATTTTAAACAACTGGTCCAGAGTCCTATAATTGACACCGCGGTTTTGCTCAGTACCCTCCATTGTGAAAGTCTTTCCTGTTCCTGTTTGCCCATATGCAAATATACAAACATTATAGCCATCTAAGACTGAAGTCACCAAAGGTGAAGCATCCGCAAACACGTCATCTGTGAAGGCAAAAGAGAACCCAAGTTAATTACTATTTTTTTCTAATTTCTACTTATATTTTTAGACCAGTCACAATATGCACATACTTTGGTCATTCTTTGGCATATTAACTCGGTCAAATTTGAATATCTTCTTTGTAGAGCCACCAGTCATTATCCCAAGATCTCCATCCTTAGCTGCATCAAAGTCTACAACTGTTGCATATCCAGCGGAGACCTCTTCCTTAATGGCCGGCACCTACAAAACACCCTGATACTCCCTGAAATATAATGTAATTAAATGGTTGAGTCATTTATAAGGGGAACCATATCAGACACCCACATTGAATTATTAATAAGGGGAAGCAAAAAAAAAAAAAAACTATGCCTTTTGCTTCCTGAATTTGGTTAAAGAGTGTTTTTTCTCTTTGCCTGCTCTTCACTGTACTTCACTTTAAGATCATCATATTGTGAAACTGTAAAGAGAATCAATGTAGAGTCAAAAGTGCATATATTCCATCTCCAATTTCCAAATAAAAATAGAATCCAACTCACCCAAGGCTTGAACTGCAAAGACCATTTTGTTCAATTCAGGAATCGAATGAGCACACTCATGTGCTTCACGAGAGAGCTTATAATGCTCTTGTTTCATTGTCTGCAATTAAAAACAATATGTAAATGTGTAATAACAAACTGAGATTCTTAATTAATTTGAAAATGAGTCAGTAAGAAAGATAACTTCTATAGGTTATATAAGGACATTATGCTTTACCTTTAATTTTCCTTCTAAATCATTAACAGCAGCAACCCAAAACTTCTGATCACTTTCATGTCTACTATAAACATCCCTTAACAGTGTCCCTTGTTTTTTCATGGCTTGATCTAAAAGAATGAAAAGAAAATCAGGAGTCCATTTCAACAAAACAGGAAATAAAAGATATCAGTTGTGAAGACCATAAAGATGGTCTATTCAATAGATTTCACCAAGGAGAAATCCTGCGCTAAGAGAATAAGGGCAAACAACTTGCTCAGAATTTTCTTTGAATATTTCATATTTTTTCTAATTTTCTTTGAATATTTCATATTTTTTCTAAGGACCAAAAACGTGGTTATAATCAACTTTTGATAACCACCAAACCAATTAGGTCGATTTTTGGCCTATGGAATCTCCTCAGATGGTGACACAACACTGTTAGACCATCTTTACAT
>JAOXJP010206068.1:0-11973 GCA_025762735.1 Platanus orientalis
CTCATAATATTCTAGCTCTCTCTCTCTCTCTCTCTCTCTCTCTCTCTCTCTCTCTCTCTCTCTCTCATATGCATATGCATCTCTCTCTGCATTTCCTTTTTTTGAAATTTAACAACATTTTAGAAGAAAAATATGTGTGAAGCTTTTGATCCCATTATCTGAATTGAAAGAAGAGTTTTAAAAAAATATGGAATGAAGTGCTACAGATTAGAGAATATGTATATTTAGGCTGTATTTGGTTTCCAAGTAATGAAATCATTTCATTTTAAATTCCCATTTGGTATTTGAAGTCATAAAAATGAAATCAATTAGACCCATATTGAATTGTTAACTAAAATTAAAAATGAAGCCATCTTAGGTTTTTTATGAAATGAAATGGTTTATGTTATCATTCATATATTTTCGTGATGAATGGAAATCAATCCAGTTTCATTGGTACTCATATGCACTAACGTACTATGACAAACCAAAATGAAAGGGTTTCATTCCAATTGACAGCCAAACGCAGGGTTAGTCTTTCCTTCTGTGTGGATGTTAATTCAATTTCCTTGTTCATAGGAATAAGAAATAAACGAAGACATGTTCAATTTCATGGACGTAAACAAATCCTCTGCAACAAGCTTAAATAACATTAAAAGGAAACTGCCCTAAGAAAAACGACAGGTGGTTAAAAATGGGTCCACATATAAGTCTACAAGGAAACACATGTATTAAAACTCTCACCCAATTTAAAATTTCATTTTTTTATAGTATAGATGTCGTTCTTTGAAGACAGCTTCCATTTAATGTTGTTTAAGCTTGTTGCAGAGCCCACCATTTATCCCAACAACTGGTCAGTGGGTGCGGCAGATGATGGACCCTGTGGTGGCCAACGTTTCATCCTAAGTATGTCAGCATAGGGGACTGTTTGGGTAGATTTTTTCTTGAGGAAATTATTTCTTCACTTTTTGCAACTCTCTTGGAGATGCAAAAATCATACCAAACATGTAGAGGTTAGATAAATTGGATTATTGAAGCTAAGCGAAACGGCCAAAGCAATACGTTGATTTGGAGCTGGCGGCTCCCTTTGAAATGGAGATGAATCAAACTCATGCCTCAAAAGGCTTTGGAAATCAAAGAGTTGCCTCTTGACATGCACATTGACGCAATGGCAGTCTAATAAAGAATTTCAAACATTACAATGATGGAATTTTCAAAGACGTCATTGTTTAAGTCTGATTTATTTTTTATTTGGTAGGACCCAACATCGTACACTTACGAAATACTGCAGGGGGGGATTTGACCCCAACCCTGCAGTCCCATCCGTACTCACATCCTCTGCGCCGGGGGAAAAGTGAGCTGCCATGAACCTAGACACAAACGGGGTGGTGGGGCCTGCAAAGAGTGTATGGGCCTCATCTGTTTTGTGTTTTGGCTCATGGTGGCTCACTTTTTCCTCGACGCAGAGGATATGAGTCCCATCCACCCACGCACGTTATCCAACCACCACACATGATCAAGATTGGAATAACCATTGAATGGCTTTCAGTGTTTAAATGGTTTGGGTAAGGTTTTATGCTAGTTTTCTACTCGCAACCTTGGCGTAGGACTACGGGCACAAAAATAAAATGAAGTCTTTAAATACAAATTTAGATGACATAATCATAGAATTTAAGTGATTTAGAAAGAAATGTTTAAAACCAGGCTTGAGATTTGTATGAGATTTTTTTTTTTTTTATGGTAATATGCGTCAGAGATGATTGAACTGGATAATTTATTAATTTAAATATGTAAGAGTCCTCTTTCTTTATTTTTATTATTATTTCATTTTTTTGGTGGCGGAGGGGAGGGGGGAGATGTAAGAGACCCTCTTACCAATCCACTCTTTATAAAATTAAATTTAGTTATATGTTTTAAAAGTTATTTATTAAGACATTTCTGGGGGGTTTGAAGAATTCGATTAACCGTTTGAACCCAATGTGTTGATGTACTAAACCCTCTTCAGTCTTTTCTTTTGGCTCACTTGTTTATATTCAAAATACAACAACAAAATATAACTTAAAGTCATATTTGTGACAGTAGGTCTGTCACTAATGACATGGTTGTTTTATGGCCTTATCATCTTTTTTCTTTTTCAAATGTGAAGAAAAACACAAAACGGCTAAAAGAAACAGAGAGATAGCCCGCCTTCAAATATCCTCCAAAGTAGTTTTTCTGAGTTCAGCAGGGACTCCGCAAGACACCGCCTGTTCTTTAGTTTAATTAGGTTTACATTGGCCAGATGACTTGGGATCCTTTGTGTCCACACCTTGTGTTGGGGTAGTGTTGCATGTTCACGGGTTGATACATGGTGTTTATATGAATTCCACGCTAGTTTATTTTGTTACTTTTTTCTTAAAATTAGGTCTCTTTTTTAATGTTTGTAACCCTATAAACACTACGTCAGCCTGTGGTGCATGCAACAGCCTATGAGCACGGAGGATCTTGAGTGTTGCTAGATGGTGGGCAAATTGTTGCCCACTTGATTTCATGGGACCCATACTCTCCGATATGTATTTTGTTCCCCTCCCTATGAATTTCTTAGATAGAGGTGGCAATCTTTAACACAACCCATGAACCCGACACAGCTCAACACGAAATAAAGCAGGTTAGGGTTGAGTATAAACGTGTTTCAGGTCAAAGGGGGTCAACTCACTTTTACACAATTAATAAATGAGTTGTGCTCAGGTTGACCCATATAATCGTGTACCCTTAACTTGACACGATACAAATTTGACCCGTCATCTCAAATTACCACATAACTCATAAACCCGATACAACCCAACACGAAATAAAACGGGTTAGGATTGAGTGTAAATGTGTTTTGGGTCAAAGCAGGTTGACCCACTTTGACACGATTAATAAATGGGTTAGATTGGGGTTGAGTCATATAGTTGTATATCCTTATCTTGACATAACACAAAACTGATCCTCCAACACGAATTGCCACCCCTAGTCTTAGGTCCGTGGGGCATCGGGGGGTGGACACATTCGTGAAAGTGATCTATACTTTGTAGGTGCTATTTTTCATTTTTCAGCGCTGATATCCCCTGCTACCGAGTGGACCTAAGGCATTTGTGGGAGGCGAACCAAATCCACGGGGCTTGTGAGAGAGCACGCCCTACTCTTGGTGCAAAGGATTTTCTAGTTTTTCTTAATAGGAATCGCTTTGCATCAATGTAACCAATAGAAACATTTACAGCCATCGTGATTAATTTGACCGACAAACTTCAACAAAATAACCCCTAATTCTCGTCTGAGAGCCGTATGATTCTATTAGATCAATGCCCCTACATTGCTCTCTTTACAGTCGTATGTTTCAATCTCGCATGATCTCAGTGGAGAGGTGTTGGTAAATACAAATGGGATTGGGTCGGGCTTGGATTATGTGAGAACGAATCTCGTGAGAACAGTGAAAACTGCACCAGAGGAGCTGATGCATCAGTACTGAAAAGTGATTTGCACTTTTTGGGAGGCACTTATCACTTTTTGGGGCTGATGTGTCCGTACCCTGATGCGGTTTTCACAGTTCTCACAAGATTCGTTCTCACCCAATTTTTAGTGGATTGGGAAGGATGATTAAATAAAAAAAAAGGATAAGTAACTATCAGTATTTACCAACGAATTAAGAAAGAAAAAAAAAAGCCTTGCTAGGTATCATGTCGCATAGTGAGTGAATGACGAAACTCTAAAATTCATAAATCATACGATGGTAATAAAAAATAAGTTCAGATAATCAAATATCACTTCGATCGTCGTAACCATCCAATTTATCCGTTTCAATTCACTATTAGACCATTAAAGCCTGGTTACCTTGAATTGTATAAAAAATAAAAGAAAAGAATAGAAAATAAAATCCCATAAGGAAAAGAAAAGAGTCACATGAAAAACACGAGAAAACCAACTTTTCATGGCAACCAGGTAAAGAAAATTTTGTAATGAGAAAGAGGTTTAGATTGGGATTAAGATGGCACCATGGGGTGGCACTTTTAGTCTAAAAGGTTCAATGATATCATATAATCACGGCACGCATACATCAGATGACTGACGGGGAGTGGCACTGTACTCTTCCTTAATTTATGGGAAGTGATTTGGAAAGCACGTTTTTTTTGAACAAGCATCAGTCTTCCTTAGATATTTAATTTTAGTCATTGAGTGGACTTTTTTTTTTTTTTTTTGGTAAGTTAATTTGATTTAATAAAACAGCTGAGTCAGAAGATTAGCGGACTCGTATCCTCTGCGCCACCTAGGTGGACGGACTCGTATCTTCTACGCCACCTTGTGGTGTGACACAGTCACAAAGGGGGTAGGACCCATACACTTTTCGCAGAGCCCCACCCCCTTCGTGTTTGTGGCTTACCATGACGCACCATAAGGTGGTGCAGAGGATACGAGTCCGCTAATCTTCTGGGTTAGGTTACAGACTACATGGACACCACCTGCTTGGACACTAGTACGGGTGATAGAGCCCGAGTGAGAAGAAATGGTCAAGTGAAATGTAAGAGTAGTTAATGTACCAAAAAATTGATAATAAATATAACTAGAATCCCTCTTATCAGTCCTCTCTTTGTAATGTAAAACAAGTTTGTCTGTTTTACCAGTAACTTATCAAGAGACCTTTTCAGGCAGGTTGATGTCGTTTATTTTGAATTTTTCTTGTGTTGATTGCTTAACCTTTGTCCAAATGGCACCTTCTTGACTCCTCATGTAATCATAAACTGTTCATCTCATTGCTGCCTGAAATATCTCATCCTCAAAAAGAAGCCTTTTGTTGTTAATTCTCCATTGGAATCAATTGTTTGATTCTGATTATAAATTATTAGAATAACATGTTGAAATATATTAAGTATATTAACTAATCCCTCTCCTATTTTTAGGAGAGACGGTTTATTGCTTTATTTAAGATGGTATCAGAGCAGGTTTTAGGTTGCGAGTTCAAATCCTCTCTCAGGCGATTATTTGCTTTATTTAAAATAACAATTCAAAAAAATGATTGTTAGGATTCAAAATTCTAGTTTGGATGCTTTCCAACATGAAAATATTTTATTTTTCTTAATATTTTTGGATGTTTTTTCTTTCATAATTATTCATGACATGTTGGGAAAGTTTCTCACTTTAATATCCTAAATACTGTGGTAATTTATCCTGCCCAAGTCATTGTATTTTTACATGGTTATACAAATAAAAGAAAAGGAAAACAAGGGTTTATTGTATATAAAAATATGAAAGTATTCTTTATTTACATTATTTTTCCTACTGAATTGTTTCGGCAATGGCCAGCCACTGTGACCATTTTCTCCTATTAAAAGTATGAGTTATAAAAATAACAGTTTTTTACAAGATTACAATTGGTGACAAATCAAACAATTTTTATCAGTTAGCTAGTGCTTTTGGAGTTTGTGGATGCCGGGTGGCTCCAAACAGGGAACGTTGCTAGTGCATACGGTTAAAGTTGGGTTCAACATTTAAAACGGTCTCTCATCTTGGTAGTTGTGAAATGTCTTTCTTCAGGGGTTTATCTCGTTTGATAATATTTTACAATTGCATGCATTGAATCCATTTAAGTTGTTAGTTTTATAGTAATGGGAATAAAATAAAATAACAATCAAATTCTGCTTAGTCGCGAATGGAGGAGCAGTTACGGAATACAAGTCAGTCAACAAAACCACTTCAGTCATGAGTGACTTTATCAATCACAGATCACCTGAACAGTTGCAGAATACTGGTTAGTCGTGGACTTCACTAATTCAGTCGCGATATGTTAATCAGTCGTGATAAATTTTTCAATTGCGATAAACAAGTTTAGTTGTGGTTGGAGTAGCAAGTCGCGAATTCTAGTTTATTAAGATTCTCTGTCATCTTTAGTTTTTGGGTTTAATTAACCAATTCATTCAAGCATTGAAGGTGTTGCTCTCATGTTTCTTGAAAATAGTCAAAGCTTCCCAACAATTTGTAAGGGTTTGCAGCTACAAGTTAACTCTGGGGTACAATCTAGTTTGGGTAAAACCATGATCTCTTTATGGATTTTCACTATTTGACAAAGACAAATAATACCTTATGATTTTCTCAAAGCCCAAGAAATCATAAATTCAGCTTTGTAGAAAATCTAGCAGCATAATATTACCGTAAAACGGTTTTCTTAAACACAATTTACTCAAGAAATTAAAATGGGCTCTCATAAGGAGGATACAAAATCTCAAGAAGATGATACTCAAAAGGATCATGGTGATCTTTCTCGATAAAAAGTATAAATCCAAAATAACGTTGGTTTTAAGAACTCATGAGTATGCTCTTCTCAAGGAAGAGAAATGAGTTTAAGAATCGCATACAATAATGGTGAATCAAGAGAAAAGAAGAGAAGAAGGAATGGAAAACACACAATAGAGCAAATTGCTCTTTCTTTTTCAAAAATTGACTCTAGAAAACTCATTGGAACCAACCATTGTTTCCTCTTCTCCATCTTTTTTTGCGTTCCTTTGAAAAATCCTAATCACCTTAAGCTCTCACGGTTGTCCCTTTATATAAGGGAAAAAAGAGATGTGCAGCAAACTAACCCAATCATACATGTTTCTCGTCTAACTTGTAAAGTGGGAGTTGATTAGTTTCCAACGTTTTCTGATTACGACTGTCATTTGGGCCAGACTGAATCGGGTGGAGGTCAGCCCGAACTCAGCCTAAGCCTGAACTAGGCCTAAGGTAGTCAGCCCGAATTCAGCCTATTATAAAACAATAGGCTTTGGGCCAAGTTCGAGCTGCCCAAACTTAAGACTCCTCTCTTCTTTTGGGCTTGGACCTATAATTGAAATACATATTATATAGACCTTGTTGAACAGTTGATAGATTAAACTTTTTTTATTTTATTATTGATAATAACATTTAACTATTTGATGATGGAAAATTTGTTATAAACATACCAACCTAATATCCTTACCCAAAAAAAAACCAAAAATACATAAAACCTTATCTGTATATTACTCTGGCTCGGGCCAGGTCTGGTATCAGGTTAAAATTGAACTTGCCCAAATTCGGCATAAATTAAACTCAGCCCAGCCTGAGATTTAATTGGCCCAACCTATCTATTTTTTCAAGCCAAACATGTCAAGCTTTGGGCTAACTTGGCCCAATTGAAAGCCTTTTTCCCAAGACCCCAAAATTTTGAAATATTTCAACATAAGTGGCGCTGCCAAGAAAACAAACAAACAAAAAAACGTAGAAGAAAAAGAGAAGAATAGAAAGAGGAAGCTGAGGAGCCACAGCAACAGCGACCTTGATCCCGTCACGGATGGTGTACACTACGGTAGTCTTAATTGAATGCAACAATAAAATATTAAGACCACCAAGCCCAACCAGTAAGATGACCAATTCAAGTTGAACAAAACCATCCACCTGATTATGGAATGATAGGGGAAAATATATGTTAATATTACACAATTTTAACCATATTGGGAAACATGGTTCTCAAATTTTGTTGGAGGTTCTTTATGCACATATTAAGGAAACAAATATTCTGTAATGAAAATGTGTGCGAGTTTCTCTGATGAGCTACAAACTGACACGTAGTGTGATGGAGGTTTAAAACATCCAAAAAATGCTCAATTGAAAAGGTAGGTGTCCATAAAGAGGCACCAAATTCAGAAACACATCATGTGTCACTCTGTAGCATGCCTGACAATCATTCTCCACAAATTAATTTAATAGGTTTTAAGGCAGCCTTATTAATCATTCTTCCCCCTAAATTGTTACTTCTTAACCTGGTTTTTTAGTTAATTGGCACACTTACCCAAAAACAATTAAATAAACCTCTCTCTCTCTCTCTCTCTCTCTCTCTCTCTCGTGAAGATTCAAAATGCATGTGGTGTAAAAGAATGTAGGGTATAAAGATGCATATTCAAATCAATGATGCATGTATCACGATCGAAGCAAATGTTATGTGATAAAAATGTCTATAGTGTATATGGTGAATTATAAACAGACGTGTTGTTTTGGGGGAGGGGGGGGTAAAAGGGTCCAAAAAAGTGTTCAGTTGAAAAAGTAGGTGGTCAATAAAGGACATCAAACTCAGAAACACATCATGTGTCAATCAATGGCACACGTTTAGAGGTCTGTCTCAAAACAGACAATCATTCTCCCACGAAATATGGAAGGACTAATTCTCACATTTGATGATCATGATGATTTGGGATGATGAGATGATGGTGGCAATGTGATTTTGATAGTAATTTGATGATGATGATGATGTTGATAATGATGTTATGATGACGATGATGAAGACTGAAGAGCCACTCAACATACTAGGTCAACTCGGCCACAAGTAAGAGCTCGACGCTACAAGTCGACTCCAAATGGTAGACCCAACCATAACACGGGACATGAACTCAAGTTAGCCCGACTGACCTTATGAAACACGGAAGAAGATAAAATAAGTCTTTAAATTACTTACAGATACATCTCGATATCCTTGCCGAAGATCCTACCGGGAATCCAATCACAATATTTTAGCCAAACTGATATGACAATACAAATTCGCCTTGAAAAATGATCTAGATGAAATATCCTTAGGTAGGTGCCTCCTAAGCTCTATATAAACACACCCAGCCTTCATCCTAAGGTACATAAATAATTACACAATAATTTTTATGCTAATTTTTCAAAAAAGAAAGATTATGACCGAGGCATCGGAGGGACATCTATTGGCACCACACCAGTGACCTTCCTTCTCATTCTCATAGTTTGTGTAAGTATTCACGAGATAGTTCCATCGTCCAACCATCTGAGGAGCCTTTTTATGCTTCATTAGTTGGTGTCGTTTATGGGAATACGACTTATTCCTTTACAACAAAGGTTGTATGGTAGAACCAGATCCGTGGATGCCTAGCGGAGTACTGCCCTCACCCAAAGAAAGAAATTAAACCACCCAGTGTCTCTAACTTATCCATTCTTCCGAGCTTCAACCCTCAGATTTGACAAACAGTACCTAAGTTGGAAGATTTTCTCGGTTGTCATTCGTCGTCCATAGCTAGATATTTCAAAGCAAGACAGAAACCCATAAATCTTCTTCAAGTAACGTGCACGAGCAGAGTTCGAGTCTTTTAAGCAAGAAAGAGCATCTCAACACAATTGTCGGGTTTCAATCATTCTTTACTAAATTTATTTCAAAAGTTGACAATTCCAGGTTGGTGAACGAAAGCTTGCTCCCATGCACCGATTTTCCAGGTCACTTTTTCAAGTCCGACAATGGGTTAGTCTTCTCGAGAAGTCCTCAATCCTTGTTGTTGGTTGTCAACCGAAGCACAGAAAAAGCTATTGTGTCGGTCAATGAGGAGTCGCTAAAGAAGATAGCCGATACATTTGGCCCAAGAACTTCGATTTATAGAGGCGCTACAAACTAACGTGGCATCACCCAATTATAGATGATGTGGAATCCCAAACATCAAGGAGAGTCCCAACAAGGGACATGGATTCCAAATTTAGATTGATCCTAGTCAGAACAAGACACACTGACTTGCAGCAAGCAAAATCAATTGACTCGCTGAGAGCAACACTAATCGACTTGCTACAACAACATTTGAGGAAAACAGGACTACGAAGGTCATGAGACTAACTCAACCCTGTAAGGGGAACAACTGGGCACGAGACGGGGTGATAGTCACTAGGATGACTCAACCCTAAACAGGGACAACTGGCCACAAGATGGGCAAAGAGTCACGAGGATGACTCAACCCCAAACAGGGAACGACTAGCCACAAGATGGGCTAAGAGTCATGAGAATGACTCAAACCCAAACGAGGAACGACTAGCCACGAGATGGGTTAAGAGTCACAAGGATGACTCAACCTCGAATAGGGAATAACTGGCCACAAGATGGGCCAAGTCACTAGAATGACTCAACCCCAAATGGAGAATGACTAGCCACGAGATGGGCCAAGAGTCACGAGGATGATTCAACCCCTAACAGGGAACAACTGGCCATGAGATGGGCCGAGTCACAAGAATGACTCAACCCCAAATGGGGAACAATTGGCCATGTGATGGGCCGAGAGCCACAAGGATGACTCAACCCTGAACAGGGAACAGCTGACCATGAGATAGGCCAAGAGTCACGAGGATAACTCAACCTTGAACGATGAGCGATTGGCCACAAGATGAGTTGAGAGTCATGAGGATGACTTAACCTCAAATGGGGAACAATTGGCCTTGAGATGGCTGAGAATTTTGAAGGCGACTCAATCCAAACAAGGAATTACTACAAGTAGACCAACAAATACAATGGGCAAAGATTGATAAACTTAGTAAAATGGGAGAGCTCCCATTAAATAAAGAAAAATTCTACAAGGGGTGTATATACACTAACCCCTACAAAAAGAAAGAGAGAGAAGAAAAATAACCACCAAATATCAATAGGCGCCAACAACTATTTCCATGCCAAGCTATGATTCATATTCCCCTCAATAGGTCAATACCTAACTCGGGAATGGGAGGTAACTAATGAGTCACTCAGCATACTAGATCAGCTCAGCCACAAGTAAGAGCTTAGTCTATAAGTCGACCCAGGATGGTATACCCAACCATAACTCTAGACACGAAGTCAGGTCATCACGGCCGACCTTGTGAAACGCAAAAGTAGATAAAATAAGTCTTTAAGTTACTTACGGATACATCCCGATATCTTTGTCTAAGATCCTGTTGGGAATCCAATCCCGATATCTTAGCCAAACTGATATAACAGCACAATATTCTCCTTGAAAATTGATTTGAAGAAAATATCTCCAGCAGATGCCCCCTAGGCTCTATATAAAGACACCCAACCTCAATCTTAAGGTACACAAATAATTATATAATAATTTTTATGCTAATTTCACAAGAAAGAAAGAATTTAATCAAGGCATCTGAGGGGCATTGGCTGGTGCCACACTGGTGACCTTCCTTCTCATTCTCTTAGTCTATGTAGGTATTCACAAGATAGTTCCTATAATACCCCGCATTGCACTTAAAGGGGTAAAAAGGTAATCTAACACATGTAAGGGTAAAACTGTCATTTAACATGTTTAGACAGACCTTAGAGTGATTTAGTAACCCTTTGGACCAAACTAGAAGTGTAACACCTAAGTTGGACTCGAACTTATCAAGTTCAAAAGTTATCTCGATTTTGTATATAGGGTAACTTTCTGGGCTCACTGGCACTCATCATGAATGAATAAGAGGTTGGGTCATACCTTGTTAGAAATATCTATGAGTCTACTTTCCAATTCATCAAACGGTGTGCAATTTTGAGGTTTCTATCCCACAAGGTATCTGTACTGACAAGGCTGTGTATTTGAGGTTACTTCTCGGGCCCACTTACACCAATCCCGAGTGAACTAGGGTATAAGACATACCTTGTTAACAAGGTATTTGAATCTAGTTTCTAATTCAACAAACTGTTTACAAAAATAATTTTATAGAAAAAGTAATGCCCATTTTACTGAAAAGTGTTAAAGTTGGAAGTTCAACGTTTGTGATCCAAGTCATGATCGATCACGCACAACTGACACACTTTTCGAGTGATGCCCATGATCGATCACAAGCTTCATGGTCGATCATAAACAATGTTTGAGCACAAATCAATGATCAATCACAAAGTCCATGATCGATCACAACCCATAATCGATCACAGAACGCCCAGAATGAAAAAAATGTCCAAAATTTTATATTTTTATGCCATTTATGATGTGGCTTACCCCCATTTGATCCCAACACATGTGGGATCTCATCTTGGATGAGTTATAACACATCTAAACCCTCATTTAGGTCATTTAGAATAAAAAGAGTAAAGATTTGAGAGATTAGAGAAGCTTGGGAGAGGAATAGAAAAATTTTCCCTCAATTTGGTAAGTTTCACTCTCAACTTTGAAAATCTAGGTTAGCTCATTTTTTTCTATATTTTAATTCTCTATCTAATTTATATTAGTTCTACAT
>JAOXJP010206079.1:0-11973 GCA_025762735.1 Platanus orientalis
CCTAATTATTGAGTCCACCAAGAATGCATTCTTTGGAGTGAATTCTAAAATGAGAAATATGTTTGATTTGGTAGAGGAGAGAAATTGAAAATAAATAAATAAATCTTTATTAAAATAATGTAAATGATAAAAATGTTTAAAGATTATGACAAAGATATAATATAATGAGTATAAGAAAAAAAAACGAGAATCAATAGTCAGAATTGAAGAAGTTACCTTTCTCAACTCCCAAAATTCCACTCCCAAACCGATTTTGGGAGTGGAATCCGAGAAGAGAATGCGAAGTTATCAAACATCATTTTCACATATTTTGAAATCTTGTGAGCGAAAGCAAACGAGAATGCATTCTCGGGAGAGTTACCAAACGCAGCATTAGTCCCCTACTTTCCTTTTCCTATTCCGAACCAAATGTTCCTGTGCATGGGATTTGAAATAATGGACGAGTGCTTGTTCTGTTTAGAGAGATACGGTGCTTCGCTGTATTGCACATGTGACTCCACCTTCCCCACCCCACTAGTCACTCCCTCAGTATCCCCACCCCACCCCTCGTCGGGAGAGAAGTTGGGAAAACAAGAAAAGAAAAGAAAAAGGTTAGCGAAAGGGTCAGGACAAAAATAGTCCAAGATTTCTCATTCCACATTTCTCTACAGTCATACTTAGAGAAACGGAGAAAGACTTAATCAAAGAAAAAATAAGTGACTGGAGAAAGAAAGAAACCCGTTTCCATCTCATTTAAATGCCACCCAATTCACCTTTCTAGTTGATAAAGGAGCTCAAATACGGAAACCCATTTGGGTTTGCTTTGGAAAGAGGTTGACAATGAATGGAATGACTTCAGATTGTAGTAGTGGGTGTGAATCTGGTTGGACCAGATACTTAGATCACTCCACCCTTTGTGCAAATCCCAGCAAGAGAGGTGGTGGGTTTGGTTTTGCAGTTGGTACTTTTGGTGAAGACTTTAAAGAAAAAGAAGCAAAACAGGAGGACGATGAAGAAGATTTATCTATGGTTTCCGATGCATCTTCAGGGCCACCACATTTCCATGAAGATGAAGACTACTCTGATGAAAATGGGTGTTTTTGTTCTGCTTATACGGTTGCTGCATTGGCTAAGAAGAGTAACAAAAGACTGAGAATGGAAGAACATCGACGACAGCAACACCACCACTCCTCGTTTCTTGACGACACTGCTAGCTCTCCTGTCTTAAGCTTCTCCAAGGCAAGTTCAAAACAAAGAAAAAGAAAGGAAAAAAAAGGCGTAGAGAAGTAGATTGTTTTGCATTTTCCACCCATTTCTCTAATAATTTTTACCCCTTTTATCTATCCATCGCTCGTGTTTCGTTTTTCTTAAACGGTTCTTGATATTTTGACAGAACAATTTCACTCTCATCGAGGATCAAGCTTCAATGGAGAAAATCTTAGATTTCTCACAAGGTTTATCTGGAACTTATTTTAAGGTGCAGTACTTACCTTCCTCTGTTTGTTCTTCGTCCTCCTTTTCTCTCCATATGGAAAATAATATGATTCTATGAGATCTTGCAGGGGAAATTTCCATGTCAGAGGCATTTTGGATTCTTAAAGTCCGCTCTGCCCGGAAAACCATCTTCAGCAAAACAAGTTAAGCCATAGCATCTTTTTGTTGGCTCTGATTTTTCTATGAAAATGCAAGATGGTTAATAGCAATATAAACTCTTAACTCCTTGATTCTCTTTTGTTTGTTTGTTTGTTGTTTTTGTTTTCCACCTCACAGGTTATTTGCAGGGAAGAGAGTGGGAATGAGATATGGCGATATCTTCAATCGCTTCTTCTTCTGCTGCTGATGTTGCTCAGAAAGAGTTGGGAGTGTTGTAGAAGAAAAGCGAATTAGATCTCCAAGGGATCTTATTCCTTGTTTTTTTTTTCTTTTTTCTTCTTTTTTGGGCTGTCTATGCAGTTGGAAACAACTGAGGGCAAGAGAGGAAAATCAATTTCTACTGATCTTTAGATTTATATTTTTGTCAGTAATGGTCGTTATAAATGAGGCCCGTGGGTCTTTTGTACATTCCTGCACCCACGCTCAGCTCCTGTTTTAGAGGACGCCCTCTCTCTGTTTTACTACTGCAAATTACTCCTACTTATCAAATTGATTATTGAAATTGATAAATATATGACTTTTTTTTGGTAACTAAAGACAGAAACAAAAAAATTCCACTTTTTGGGTAGATAATAAGAATTCCTCTTTGAGGTTTATCAATAAATAAATAAGAATTCCTTTTTGAGTAATATGATTTCGCCTTACCAAAATAAAGAGTAATATGATTTCGATCTTCAAGCAATAACCAAGTACAGCCATTGATGGGAGTCCCCCATTGATGGGAGTCCCCAATTTGCAGAGGAGTCCTCATCTTCAACAGAGTCACAGACCATGCCCAAAAGCCAGTAAATGCTTGACTATTGAGTCACTGGGACATTTACCCCAAAAAAAAAGTCACTGGGACGATCATAAAATTTTTCTGATGTCATTTCAGACCCATAACTCTCACATTCCAGGAAAATGATCAGAAGGACCACCACGGGTACTAATTACCGTGACCCCAAGATTGTGGCACGTGGCATTGACATACTCGGTAAACTTTTCCAGCCAACAGCATTACAATTCATTACAACCAGAGATATGATCCAAATACCAGTTACAGTCATAAAATTTGTATTGGAGGTTTTCTTCAATTTTTTTTATTGGAGGGATCTTCCCTATGTAGAATTAGAGCCATATCTTGGAAAAGACTATATAAGGCTCCTTCCTGGTATACAATTTTTGTTAATAATAAAGCAAATCTTCAGCTTAGTTTGAGTATAAGAAGATTAGAGAGGAG
Organism: Platanus orientalis; assembly: GCA_025762735.1. Taxonomy (NCBI): domain Eukaryota; kingdom Viridiplantae; phylum Streptophyta; class Magnoliopsida; order Proteales; family Platanaceae; genus Platanus; species Platanus orientalis. Next base: position 2,852 of record JAOXJP010206079.1, read on the forward strand.
GAAGAAAAGGATTGAAGGTGATCAACAGTCATTTTTTATTATTATTAATGGTGAAACATGGGCAGCCTGATCAGAGTGCCGAGATGTGTGAGAAATGCCAATGTTAGAATATCCCATATCAATCTCCGGGTTCCTGTGTCTCAGAGAACCTGTCCGATATGCCCAATTTAATAGAATACGGTCTCACAATCTCATCTCAAATATTCCTACTTATTATATTTTCTATGTACCATTTCTAAATTTATGCATTTTGTTTTGCACCCCTCCGAGACTGTCTGCTAGCTATGAAGCTGTCATTGGGCTTGGTGTTATGCACGATTATGGGTTCTTTTCTTCATTTCTTTATTGATCTAACTATCTCCAGTCAGTTCCTTGTCCGGTGGTAGAATTGCTCTCTTCGAAGAAAAAAGAAAAAGAAAAGAATGCATTTGAGCCTTTGGAATGTTTACAGTTACGTCCTTGGCTTCATTCATTCTTTCTTCTTCTTATTATTATTATTCTTTTTTTGGTTGCTTTTTTTCTGAATACATTTCCATTGATCGTCAAAACAATCTCAACTAAAATAATCATAAAATCAAAGCAAAGAACGCTGAAATCATACTATTCAAATATATAATAATAATGGTGACTTATGCCTCACTGCACTCCATCAAATTGGATAAGAATCTAAAAACTATGAGATTAACTTCTTTGCCTTTCCAACCCCCACAAAACAAAACCTTCAATACCCTGTAACATGGAGACTAGGATAGGCGATCTGTTTTTTCTTCCATTAATTTAATCTCTTTCCTTTGCTTCAATGTACTCTTCTCTTGATGTGTCACCGATTCTCTTCATAGATCCACAAATACCTTATTGATCCTTTTTGACCAAGATTTTACTAATACATAATTTTCTGTTTGCATGTGCATTGGAACAGGAACCATGCACATGCGCACGTGTGTGCAGACTGCCAGTATCTACTGAAATTCAGCCTCAAATCGCACTGACCTAACAAAAAGAAATCAACATGTGATGTAATCAACACTGTAATGGACCCCTCCCCTATCAACATCAGCAATTGATTTCTTAGGTCAACTAAGGACGTAATTGGACTTGTATGGATCAACAGAAGGATACTGCCACCAATTCAAAACTGGCTTTGTTATTTACTTATTTCGGTTCCCTTAACCACCAGATTATTTCCTGTTTTTGGATAATGGCTTTCTTCGCTATTTGGCTGAAGGCTATTTGGTAAACTTGCAACATGACAAGGTAACACACAGAACAGAAGGAATCCTGTTAAGCAGCCACCCAAAATCCCCTTGCTACCCATCCCATCCCCCAACCAACATCAAACATGTTCAGCAACAGCGTCAAAGAAGCTGCAGAGAAAAACCTACATGATTAACTTCAGCGCTTGTTACTATTGTGAAGAAAATCCATGTATGGATCTCAATGCTCCAGCTCCAAAGGATTTGCTTGATGAACTCTGGTTCACTATTAACTCAGTCCATTTTCACTTTCACAAACTCTACTCAGCAATCGAAAGAAATGTGCCTGATTTTCTGTAAGCACAAAAACTACCAGAGACCCACATAAAATATGGCACTGAAACTGCAGCAACAATGGCTTCAAAGGTTCAGGATTGGCAGAAAAAAAATTATGCCAACACCATCCTTGTATAAGATGACTTAATAAAAAAATAGAAACAATTTAAAACCACCTCGATTGTGAAAAATACATTAGCATTTATGCAATTTCCTCATGTATGTAGCTGCCGCTGCTCATGATAAAGGAAGAGTAACCTACTCCCACCAGCTTTCTCTAAAGAGAATTGCACACTAAAATAAATGCTTGCATCATGAAATGACAATTTCTTCCCTCTTATACTCCAAACCCATCAAAACTCAAGAATGCATGGCAATAGCTTCATCCTCACCCCCCTCTCCTGCTGGCACTTCATTAAACATATAATCATTCTGATACTCCATCAAGTATTGAGTTGATCTCTTCACATCCAGGAAGAACTGATACACCCGGCTGATATCCTCCATCTCAACAAGCTTCCCCTTCCACTTCTGGCAAGCTAATCCCACTGCTGTGATGAGGTGGATCGCATACCTCGGTGTTGCTTCCACCCCAATCTTTGTCAACAAGACCTTTGCATCTTCAGACATCTCAATATCTTCCTCTTGGCATCTGATGTCTAGGATTTTCCGAATCTCATCTTCTGTGTATGGCTGCGTTGAGATGATGAGCAAGCGATCAAGGTCAATTGGTATCCCATGTGGGGATTTGTAGTTTGTGCCCCGGATGGTTATGATTCCTCTGTTGGTGGCAACGACTAGGATCGGTGCCATATCATTCCCTAATGCCCGGTTTAGAAAAGAGAAGCACTCAATGTCAAGCACGTGCACTTCATCAATGAACAGGACACCGGGCACTATTTCTGCTTTCCCTTCTTCCCACCACTCTGCTACCTTCACGTCGATCTGCTCCCTCACTTCTGGACAGATTTCACCAGTATCGCCAGTGAAGAGTGCCAAAAAACCATGTGTCCTGAAAATTGGGATAAAGTAGAATCAGATGAGTGGGCAAATCATGTCTGAGTTGAAACTAAGCTCGATTGCAGAGAAAATAAAGGACCCTGTTTCCAAAACCCCCAGCCTAGTTTAAACAATTAGCAGAGGCAGCTCTAATCTCGAATGCACGTCAGGACGTCCCTACAACTAAACCAAATAAATATTAAGACTGTCAAAGGGTGTCTAAAGATGGTGAGTTCATTTTTTTTTTTTTTTGATTCAATGGACCAGTTCCCAGAAACCCTTGTGAATGAGAATCAATGGCATTACTCCATTGATTATCCAGGTCCAGAGGTTCTGTCACTTCATTTCTTTCTGTTTAAAGCCCATCATTTTTTCCCTCCTTTAATATCACTTGATCACAGACCCTAAACCCTAAGAAATGAATCCCACAACAAAAAATGGGCTGATCACCCATCAATTTAGAGAACAGTCCTTGATTGCTTTTCTAGATAGAAGTAGAACGGAGTATTAATCTAATTTGATGGGTGATTAATCTAAAGCATAAAAAAATCAATTCAAGGGATTATTAATCTACAAGCACCCATGCTTCTCACGTGTTGAGTATCTTGACCCTGCTTCTGGCATTATTTCATCAACAAACAAAAATCTAAAATTTCTTGATATTCTTTGCACTTTCTTCTTGCTTCTTAACTTCGTCATCATTTTCCTTTTTCGACACCATACTAGATCTCAAATCCTAGATTTTTTTTTTTTTTTTTTTTTGAGAGGTAAAATGAAAATTTTCAGAAAAGAGCAAAGCAACAAGAAAGAAAAACAAACAATTCACCAAGAAAATGAAGGAAAGACAAAAAAAATAGGAAAGCTGAACAAACCAAAAGCACCAACAACAAGAAGACAACATTACATCACGTCACACCATCAAGACTGCCAAGCAGTTTCCTCAAACTCATCTCGAATGGAGATCCAATAAAAAAGGAGATTAAAGATGAAGTTCACAATCTCCATATGCAATCTCGCCTTGTCTTTAAAGATCCTAGCATTCATTTCCAACCACAAACCCCAACAGATAACAATAAGTAACATATGCCATATAACAGAGGAAAGTCCATCTAAATCTTGAACCTTCCACCCAACAATCAAATCCTGAAAGTAGTTGGGGAAGGACAAAGAAATATTAAGGTAAGAGAGAAAGAAGCCCCATATCCTATGAGCCATAGAGCAATGCACAAAAAGGTGACTTACTGATTCCTCCTCTATCATACACATAATACATCTGTTAGCCAAATTCCAACCTCTGCTCTGAAGAAGGTCGAAGTTAAGAATTTTATCCAAATGAACATTCCATAAAAAGAAAGAGACTTTAGAAGGAATACCCGAGATCCATATGTTTTGTGGGGAAAAAACATCTGTGTGTGGTTCACAAACTCCGAATATAAAGATTTGGACATAAAATTTACCTTTACTATTGATAACCCACTCCTAGAATCCCGCTTAGTATTATCTGGTTTAAACTCCCCCAAGACACTAAGAAACCTGATCATCACATCTACTTCCCAATCAAAAAGATTTCGCCTAAATCTAGGACACCAAACAAGACCCTTAAAATCAAAAGAATCGGTAATAGTTGCCTAGCTATTAGAAGCCAATGAAACGAGGGTATTAAATTTCTCCTTAAGGGGAACGCCCCCCACCCAAATATCCTTCCAAAATTTAATCTCTAAACCAATGCCAAACTTAAACTTGATAAACTTCCAGAACTCCTCCCTCACCTTTAGAATCAACTTCCAAATACAGCAACCATGCCTAAATTGAACATCATTGGACTTTCTCAGAGATGGCTCCCCAAATCTAATCACCACTACACGCCTCCAAAGACTATCGCTCTCATTCCCAAAGCGCCACATCCATTTAGCAAAGAGCGACTGGTTATGATGTTTCACCTTTCTAATTCCCAAACCGCTAAACGTCATCGGTCTACAAATGGAATTCTAATCCACAAGATGGAAATGATGACTCTCAAGAAAATCATTCCATAAAAAGTTCCTAAATAAGGTCTCCATTTTATTAGCCATAGAAATAGGGATCATGAACAAAGAAAGGAGATAATTAAGTATGGACATCAAAGTTGATTGGATCAATGTCAATCTACCACATTTTGAAAGTAATGAAGTTTTTCACATGTCCAATCTACCAGAAATTCTCTCAATCACTGGATTCCAAACCACCTTGGATTTGAAATTCATTTCCAACGGCACACCAAAATAAGAGGAGGGAATGGTACCAATCTTACAACTCAGAATCCAAGCTAAACTCTCCAAATCCCTAACATCCTCAACTTTAAACATCTCACTCTTAGCTAAATTAATGTTTAATCCCGAAACCACCTCAAAACGACAGAGGATATATCTCAAGTACCCAATTTGCCTGATATCTACCTCACAAAAGATCATGGTATCATCTGCAAATTGAAGATGGGACACCAACACACTACTATCACCCACAGAGAAACCCGAAATGTATCACATCTCCACCTTTTTTTTTATCATTTTGCTTAATACATCTAATACCATGATAAACAAAAGAGGAGAAAGGGGGTCCCCTCGTCTTAAACCCCTTGAATTCCGAAAAAAAACCAGTGGGGGATCCATTAACAAGAATCAAGAAAGAGGCCGTCCTAATACAAAAGTGAATCCAACTTCTCCATTTTGCCCCAAATCCCATTCGTAGCAAAATATAATCCAAAAAATTCCAATTCACACAATCATAAGCTTTCTCTAAGTTAAGCTTACAAATCACCCAATATCTACCATCCATTCTTTTATCCTCGATACATTCATTAGCTACAAGAACACTATCCAAAATCTGTCTACCCTCAATAAATGCACCTTGGGGTTGCGAAATAACATCTTTCATAACCACTTCCATTCTTAACATCAACACCTTGGATATAATTTTATAAACACTACTCAGGTGACTGATAGGTCTAAAATCTTTTAAAGTCTTTGCATTTTTTTCTTAGGAATCAAAGTGATGAAAGTATTATTCAGATGCTCATAAAATTCTTCCGAAAAATAAAACTCATCAAACACTTAAAAAAAATCCACCTTAATAATGTCCAAGCAATATTGGAAGAAAGAATTAGTAAATCCATCCGGCCCCGGTGCTTTATCATCTTTCAAATATTTAATAGCATTTAAGATTTCCTCTTCCGAAAAATGTCTTTCCAAACCACTTTTCTCCTAGGACGAAATTCGAGCAAAGTCCATCCCATAAAGAATGGGTCTTATCGGATGGCTCTCCTTAAACAAATTGATATAATAGGTCTCCACTTCCTTCCTAATCTCCATAGATTATCAATCCACACCCCGTCTACTAAGAGCCCATGAATACCATTAAAAATTTTACGATGCAAAGCAACCCGATGAAAAAACTTGGTATTTTGGTCACCCTCCTTTAACCATTTGATTCTAGAATGTTGTCTCCAAAAAATTTCTTCCTTAAGAGCCAGTAATTGATAGTCATTTATCAAAGAGCCCCTTCTACCTTTCTCGTCCCTAGAGAGATCTCTCTCCTCTTCCGTAGAGTCTAAAACATTGATACTTTTAAGATATACCTCCATCTCAGACTTAGAGGAACCTACCACATTCTTATTTCAAGCTTTCAACTAAAATTTGAGGCCTTTCAATTTCAAAACAAAGACCCTACTAGCCACCCTGAATAAGAGACCCGATTCCATTCATCCTTCACCAAATCTAAAAAATTCGGAGACTGAAACTACATTTCCTCAAATCTAAAGGGAGAAGGGCCCCCATTAAAATGGCCGACCTCAAGCATAATGGGAGTATGGTCCAAAGTCGGTCTAGTGAGGGCTAATTGAGACTGCCCCAGAAAGATATGTTCCCAATCACTACAAAAAAGAAATCGGTCCAATCGACTCAAAGACGGACAATCCTAAAAATTAGACCATGTATAGTTAGCACCTTTCAAGGGATTATCAATCAATCTCCATCTCTCAATAAAATTTCCAAAAAAAACCATTTTGCGGTCCCTAGAGGAGGCACCATTTCTCTCGTGAGAGAACCTGGTTAAATTGAAATCTCCCCCAATACACCAAGGTAAATCCCACCTAGCTTTAATGTCATCCAACTCAATCAAAAAATCATCCACCTCACAAGATTTAGCCGGACCGTACACACCCGTAAAAACCCATACAACCTCCTCATCCACCAACTTACACCAGATAGACACAGAATAAACCCCCATCTCATTTTCAATCACCTCCAACTTGTTTTCATCCCAAATCATTAAAATACCACCTGATGCATCCCAAGAAGGAAGAGCCAATGACAAACCAGAAAACAATGTTCATCTATCTGTCAATTTAAAAGAGACAATCCCTAAATCAAGTTAGAAGAAGCAATCCTATCAAACATGCCATTGCACATGCCAATAGCATTGACTCAATGCTCGGATCCTAACTAACACAAACAAAAGTATCATAAAGGTCATTACCCAATGTGGGTCCCGTAATTACGAGGTGTCGGGACCTTAATCCTTAGAATATCCAGGGACAGATACTAGCAGGTGATAATTCCATCTTTAAACAATGTATATGTCAGAGTTCTTCGGTCTACTCTTCCTACATTATCATCTATATTTGGGCATCCTAACAATGATAGTTCAGACCTTGTATCTATGGTTAGACATGGAGGTGACAGTTTTTCTAAAGGTAGATGTCAAGGTTCAGATATCCCTCACAAATATAACCATTATGGAAGAACCAACCATATTTCTAAGAAGTGTTGGGATAAGTTTGGGAAGCCTACTTGGGTAAATGTTATGACTACTGAAGATTAATCATCAGTTAGAAATTCAATTGAGAAAAGTCACACTAGCAAAGAAGTTCCAAGTGCATCTTTTGGTAATATCACTCTTTCAAAAGAAGAATACGATGCATCGCTACAGCAAGTTCAAAATCAAACTCTCTTCTAGCCAACCAGCTTCTACTGCTACCTTTGCCCACTTGAGTATTGTTTACCTTGTTACTTAGGGTCATCATCAGTCATAGACTCAGGAGCCTCTAAATATATCACTGGTACATCCTCCCAATTAATTTCATTTGATACATCAACCTCTACATCAATTGTTGTCCTCACTAATGGCTCTACACGTTTATAAGTGGTTGTAGAGAAGTCAATCTAACTCCCTCCCTGTCTCTTTCATTTGTTTTATATGTCCCTAAATTTTCATTTAGCCTATTGGCTGCTAACAAATTAACCAAGTCATAAAATTGTTTTATGATCTTTTATTCATCCTTTTGTATTTTTTAGGACCTTAAAACGAGGAAGATGATTACCTGGATGACATAAAGCCAATAAATTTTATTACCTAGATGAAGATCCAAGAGATGGTGCAGCTACACTTAGTTCCAATGTTTCTCCTCTCGTGTGACATAGCAGTTTGGGTTACCCATCACTTCAAAAGTTGAAGCAGAGCATTTTTTTCCTTGAAATCTGTGTCTAGTTTAGAGTGTGAAGCTTGTCAATTTGGCAAGCATCATCATGTGTCCTTTCCTAGTCGTCTTGAGAGTCACCGGTCGAGTTTGTTTGCTTTAGTTCATCTAACCCTTGGGCTCTGCTAGACATAAATCTTTATTTCATACTTTGTTACTTTTGTGGATGATTATTCCAGCATGACATAGTTATTCTTGTTGAAAAATTGTTCTAAATTACTGTCTATTTTTAAATTGTTTCATAAAGAAGTGAAAATTCAGTATGGGTATCATATCCTTACTCTTTGTTCTGACAGTGCTAGAGAATATATTCCAAATGACTTACAGGAATTGTGTCTCACATGGGGTTATTCATCAAACCCCTTGTGCACATACTCCACAACAAAATGGAGTTGTAGAACAAAAAAACTGCCATCTACTTGACATTGCCCAAACCCTCTTATTTGATATGCATGTACCATAAACTTTTTTGGGAGATGTCATCCTAACTACCTACTTTCTGGTGAATCGCATACCATCATCAGTGTTGGGTAATAAATCTTCACATTTAGTCTTGTTTCCTGATACTAAGTTGTTTTCTCTTCCTCCTCGAGTATTTGGGTGCACTTGTTTTATTTGAGTTCTAGATCCTGGTCATGAAAAATTATCTCCTAGAGCTTATAAATGTGTTTTTCTTAGTTATTCCTGCACCAAAAAAAGATACAAATGTTATGATCCTTCTCCTCATCAAGTGCTTATGAGTGTTGATATTACCCTTTTTTAGAGTACTCCCTACTTTCCTTCTAGAAGATAGGGGCTTGATAATGATATCGTATTTGGTTAAATTGGTGAGTTATCTCCTTGTGTTGAGTCACAGGTTTATGTTCTTTACTAATGCCTACAGATGATCCTGCTCCACCACCAGCACCATTATCATATGAGGCTCCATTGAAGGTTTATCAAAGGAAGTCCAGAGGTCCTTCATCTACCGATCCTTCTCCTCCTCTTAAGGATCCTTCCCATTCTCTTGATTTGCCTACAGCCTTATGCAAAGGTAAAGATTCATGTACCCCTTATGTCATAGCTAACTTTATGACTTTTGT
>JAOXJP010206090.1:0-11972 GCA_025762735.1 Platanus orientalis
AATGAAAATCTAGGAAGAAAATGAGCTAAACTAGTGGATTTCCAAAGTTGGGAGTGAAACTTACCCAATTTGGGGAAGAAATCCCACATTTAGCCCAAAAATCTCTTACACCTCCCTAATTCTTTTCTTTTTGATGTAAATGAGGTTATTAGGATTTCTTTATCTTATTTATAGGGTTTTGGGTCGAGTTGGGGCGTCCCACACTTCCCAAAATGAAAAAATCAAATTTTCCTTAAAAAATTGCATTTTGGATCATTTGGATCAATCCTAGATTGATCTAACACTACTTATACACTTTTCTGAGACCAGAGAGATCCCGGTTCAATCTTGGATCAATCCAAATAAGTTAGATTGATCCAAATTATTTAGATTGATCTAAAGCAGATTTTTTCAACTTTTACCCCCTCTCACAAAAATGCTCATAACATTCTCTATATAACTAGGAATTGATATCTATTTGTTGGGTTGGAAATTAGACTCAAAGAACTTTCTAAAAAAAGTATAGCTCATACCCTAGTTTACTTGGGATTGGTGTCAATGGGCCCTGGAAGTTACCTTAATTACATAGGTCTGTCAGCACAGACACCTCATGGTAAAATAAGCATAACTTCTTCTATGAAACTCATAATTTCACACTGCTTATTTTTATGAAAAGTAGACTCATATATCTTCCATAAAGGTATGGCATGACTCCCAATTATCTTTGGATTTATGCCAATGGGCCCACGAAGGTACCCTAAATGCAAAGTTGGGATAACTTTCAAACTTGACAAGTTCGAGGCCCAACTTAGGTCTTATACATCTAACTTGGTCCAATGGATTCATAAACCACTCTATGGTCTAATTTAAATATGTGAAAGAACAATTTTACCCTTATAGGGGTAAAATTTTAATTTTTCCATTTTTTACAAAGCGGGTAATTACATCCTCACCCCCTTATAATAATTCAATCCCTAAATTTAAGGTGTATACCTTGGTGATGAAACAAATGCAAGTACTTGGTCCTCATCTCATTATATCCTTCCCATGGGGCCTCTTCATCGGAATGATTACTCCATAATACTTTCACATAAGGGATAACCTTGTTTTGTAGAACTTTCTCCTTGCGATCGACGATCATGATGGGCTACTCTTCATATGATAGATCATCTCGAATGTCCAATGGAATGTACTCCATAACATGTGAAGGGTCTTGCATGTATCTTCTTAACATGGATACGTGAAACACATTGTGGACATGAGATAACTCTGGTGGTAGTGCAAAACCATAGGCTACTTCTCCCACTTTCTTGAGAATTTTAAACGGCCCAATGAATTGCGGTTCAAGCTTCCCTTTCTTGCCAAAACTGGTCACCCCTGTGGATGGAGAGACTTTTAGGAACATGTGATTCCCAACATCAAATTCAAGCTCCTTCATTCTCTTGTCGGCAGAGCATTTCTGTCTGCTTTGAGTTGTTTGAAGTTGGTCTCAGATCAAGCAAAACTTCTCTATGGTAATCTAGACCAATTCTAGTCCAAATAATCTCCACTCCCCAACTTCTTCCCAACAGATTGAAGTTCTACATCGCCTACCATACAAGGCTTCGAAGGGTTCCATAAGAATACTTGCTTGATAATTATTGTTATCAGCGAACTCAATGAGAGATAGGTGGGTATCCTAGTTGCTCTTTAAGTCTAACACACAAGCTTACAACATATCCTCTAAAGTTTGGATGGTCCTCTCTGACTACCTATGAGTTTGAGGATAAAAGATTGTGCTAAAGTTCAGTTTGGTCCCCATAGAACATTACAAACATCCCCAAAACCTTGAGGTAAACCACAGGTCTCTGTCAGATACGGTGGCTACTAGAATGCCACGTAGTCTCATGATCTCATCCATATAGATTTGAGCCAACTTGTTGAGTGGGTAAGAAATATGAATAGGCAAGAAGTGAACTCCTTGGTCAGTCTGTCAACGATCACCCAAATAGCATCAAATCCCTTTTGGGTCTTCGGCAAACCAACCACGAAATCCATTGATATATGATCCCATTTTCACATCGGTATCTCAAGTGGCTGTAGTGGTCCGACGAGTTTTTGATGTTCCGCCTTAGTCTGCTGGCGAGTCAAACATCGAGCCACAAATTCAATTACATCCTTCTTCATGTTGCACCGCCAATATGTCTCCTTGAGGTCTTTGTACATCTTGGTGCTGCCAAGGTGAATTATGTAAGTAGCTCAATGTGCCTCAGCCAAAACTCCCTTTTCATCCCCTCATTGTTGGGAACACATAAATGGTTTCCAAAGCGAAGAACGCCGTCTTCCCCCATGTTAAAGTCGACAAGATCCCCATTATTAACCTCTTCTGAGATTTTAAAGAGTTGTGGATCGGTAAATTGGTTCTCCTTAATCTAGTAAATCAGGGTGGGATTCACTTTATGTTATGCAAAAAGAGAACAAGTCTCTTGCACCATGAGTTGAACATTCATCTTCTTTAACTCTCGTAATAGCGGTTTTCTTCCAATAATCAAACAAGCTAGACTAGTTGAAGATTTTTTACTCAATGCATCTGCTACCACATTTGGTTTGTCTGCATGATAGTGAATGGTGCAATCATAGTCTTTGATCAACTCCATCCACCTCCGTTGCCTCAAATTTAACTCCTTCTATGAGAAGATATATTTCAGACTCTTATGGTCAGTGTAGATCTCACAAGTCTCACCATAAAGGTAGTGTCTCCAAATCCTCAATGGAAAAACTACCACAGCTAACTCAAGATCATGGGTAAGATAATTCTGCTCATATAGCTTGAGTTGTTGAGATGCATATGCAATCACCTTTCCATGTTGCATCAGTACACACCCCAAACCTTTCTATGAAGCATCACTATAAACAATGAATCCACCAGATCCTAATGGCAATGTGAGAACTGGAGTTGTCACTAATCTATTCTTCAGTTTTTGGAAGCTTTTTTCACACTCATCGCTCCACTGAAGTTTGGCATACTTTTGGGTCAATTTGGTGAGTGGTCCAGCTATACAGGAAAACACTTCAACAAAATGTCGATAATATCCCACAAGGCCCAAAAAGCTGTGAATCTCTATCACATTTGTCAGTTGTGGCCAATCAAAAATTCCCTCAACCTTCTGTGGATCAACAAGGATTCCATATTTGGAGATGACATGCCCCAAGAAGGAAATCTGATTAAGCCAAAATTGGCATTTGCTGAACTTTGCATACAACCATTGCTCTCACAGTGTATGCAATACAATTTGGAGGTGTTCTTCGTGTTCCGCTTGGGTCTTAGAATAAACTAGAATATCATCAATGAAGACAATCACAAAGTGATCTAAATACTCGATTTATCAAATCCATAAAGGCTACAAGGGCATTGGTCAAGCCAAACAACATCACAAAGAACTCATAGTTCCGTAGCGTGTACAAAATGCACTTTTTGGAATGTCCTTCTTGATTTTGAGTTGGTGATAACCCGATCGAAGATCTATCTTGGAGAATATAGTGGCACCTTGTAGTTGGTTGAATAGATCATCAATCCTTGATAATGGATACCTATTCTTTACAGTCACACAATTTAATTGCCTATAGTCAATGCATACTCTCATGGCTCCATCCTTCTTCTTCACAAATAAGACTGGAGCTCCCCATGAAGGAGATCCTGTAACTGTATCTTTAGCTCCTTTAATTCGACTGGTGCCATGCGATAAGGAGTAATCAAAATAGGCTCAGTTTCAGGTGCTACATCAATAACAAGCTCGACCTCCCGATCTGATGGCAATACAGGAAGATCTTCTAGAAACACATCAATGAACTCCTCACGATGGGGATACTCTCAACATCTACTCCCTCCTTTGGCTCATCCACCACATAAGCCAAATAACCTTTCCAACCTTTATGAAGTAGGTTAGTGGCTTGGATGGTAGAGATAAGATACGGGAATGAACTCTTTCGTACTCCTTGGAATACAAACTCAGTTTGGTTTGGGATCCTAAACACCACCTCCTTCATGTAATAGTTCATGGTGGCATGATAAGATGCCAACCAATCCATCCCCATAATGACACTGAAGTCCTTCATGTCTAGGAGTATCAGATCAACAACCAACTCATGTCCATCAATGACTATCAGATAAGACCTGTACACAGTGTCTATAACCATGGTTTTGCCCAACGACGTGGATACATGTAAAGCCTTATCATATGGTATGAGGGTAATCATGGCATACCTCACAAAACCACAAAATATAAAGGAATGTGTAGAACCCGAATCAATAAGTATGCGTGTAGTGTGATCAAAAAGTGAAAGAGTACCTATGACCACAGTCCTAGATGCCTCAGCATCCGACTCAGTGATGGCATAAACTCTAGCTAGAGACATTGGCTGTGTCCTCGCATCAGTGGGCCGAGCAGTAGGGTCCTTCTTCTAAAGAGGACAGTCTTGAATCATGTGACCAACCTTGCTGCATTTGTAGCATGGTCCAAAGTGTGTCTTTTGGCACCTTAGGCATACTGCTGCCACCCTCTTCGTCTCAGGCTCCTTAGGAGCCCACCGAAAATCATCACGACTAGTAGCATCCCTCTTGTGAAACCCACTAGGAGGAGGTCATTTCTTGTCCTGATCACTATGCCTCTACATCTCATCATGGTCCTACTCCACCAATTCTGCCATTTTAACAACAGCAACGAAAGATTTGAGTCGTAGAGGTGTCATGCGGGTGCAGATGTCTGGTCGCAACCCCTTCTGGAACCTCTTGGCCTTTCCCTCATCATCAAGGATAAAGTGAGATGTATAATAGGATAGCTCAATGAACTTTGCCTTGTACTGAAGCACAGACATGCTGCCTTGCACAAGGCCCATAAACTTGATCTCCTTCCCATCTCTGATGCTCTCTGGGAAGTAGTAAGTGTAGAAATCATCCAAAAACATGTCCCAAGTCACGGGCTCTCTATCATAGACTAAGGTGTGCTCAACAGCCTGCCACCAATGTTCCATCTCGCCTCGCAATACGAAGGGACCAAATTCACCTTCTGGTCCTCAAAGCAATTTAAGACCTTGACGATCTTTTCTATCTGCATCAACCAGGCCTCTGACTCCATGGGATTAGAAGTATCATGGAACTCAGGAGGTCCCATATGCTAGAACCTCTCAACAGTCCTATCCTCCTGCACAACCTCCTTGTTGCTAGGTGGTACACCGCCTGTGACATGCTCTCGTACTACCTCAGTCAGACTACGAATAGCCTCCTAAACACCTGTCGGGCCATGATCATCAGGTCGTGGAGTACCTAAACCAGCTCTAGTACCCTTCCTAGGCACCATCCTCACCTATATGCACCAAAACGACAGTCAAATACTTCTATCCATCAAGACTATGTCATGTATAAGGCACTCTAACTTCACAAATCAAATAATCCTCAATTTAATTCTGTTGACTTAACATAATCCAAATGAATCTCCAAAAATAACTCATCTCCAAACATATAGAGTCTACAGAATCCAAACTATTGTCACCATATAAGTCTACATAATCCAAACCTGGTTACTCTGATACCAACTCTGTCATGCCCCAAAACCCACACACAGAAATCAGGGTAATATAAGCAGAAACGCACATGCACGGTGTCACGGATCTCGGAGTGTGACATTACCCTTTCCTTGCGAAAGGGGTTCCTTACTTAACTTACTGATTTACAACATATATATTTTTTTCATTCTTTTTGTTTCTTTTATCCAATTACTATCCTCAATTACCAAATATTCACAGCAAAATCATAATCATAATATAATAACATCCATCCATAAAGTGCAACGGAATATAAACATACATATTTTAAACTACGCAATTGTGGACATCGGGGTCTGGGGGGTTCAGATTCTTCCTCCTGCCCATGGTTTTTGGGCCCACTCTTCGGTGCATGATACCAGTACATGAAGGTTGCTAACCCTTTTACAGGAGGGTTAGGCTTTTCTGGGAGTCGCCACCAACTCGGGGTTAACCTATGGAGTTGGATATCAGTTCTCCTCTTCGTGGGAAGAGGAGAAGTCTAGACCTGTAGGTCTAGGGGTTCAACTCCTAAAACTGGTCCACATTCTTGAGATAAAGGATAAGTTGTTTAGTTGCATTTGGGGAAGGTGTTAGGCACCCCAAATACCCACCTTTTTAAGGTGGCTTCTCTCATTCATACATGTTCTAAGTTAAGTTGAAGTCCATGCTTGCTAAATGTAAAGTTATTAGTCTGGACCACCCCCATGGTGTGATCATTATAGTTGCACCTAAGACATAGTCGCAAGCTACCTACATACCCGATCTTGTGGTTTGGGTGTTCCTAGGGTTTTGTTGGGATCAAACTGCATGTAGTTCTAGGGGTTTGTTATGTGTGCCAATATCGATAGTTAAGTACATCTGACTGTGAAAGTGATTCAGGGTAGATTCACTTTAGGTCATTTGTATACTTACAGAGTATTCGCGTTGCTACAAAATGTGAACAAGTT
This sequence comes from Platanus orientalis, assembly GCA_025762735.1. Lineage (NCBI taxonomy): Eukaryota > Viridiplantae > Streptophyta > Magnoliopsida > Proteales > Platanaceae > Platanus > Platanus orientalis. The sequence goes on from JAOXJP010206090.1 coordinate 6,489, forward strand.
AGTGAAATGGGGGTCGGGACTATGTGTATCAATGTGTCTGCTTTAAGAACCTAATTAGGCTATGGCCAAGTCCTTGGGTCTTTGGGTTGCGAACCACTACGACATGACCCTAAGGTAAGGTGGAGACCGTAAAAGGTTGGGACAGGTTGAAAGGTAGTGATTGGGTAGGGTAACTCGACCTGATCACACTGACATAGCAGCCATGACATGGGCGTTGTCTCCCAGGTAAAGTTTGGGTATCAGATGCACTTAGAAATCACAAGCGTATAGTCAACCTTACTATGATTGTTAGGAAGCTGAAAGGGATATTTGCAATAAAGGGATCCCTAGATTATGTCTATGGAATGAAATGGTTTAAAGATAACATGATCAATGAATGAAATCAAGCTGGGAACAAATATGAGTTTCATTTTTCTTTCATAGGCTTAACGCCTGAATTTTAATTCAAAGGAAATTCAGGCATCAGTTGTTGGAAGCCAATAACCGATCTTGGGTTTTGAGCCCCTTGTGTGGGTCTCAAAGGGGTGGAAAATTATAGGTAGGAATAGGCCCATTTTGTGGTCTATGGCCTTTGCCCTAGGCCCAAAATAGAATGCCAAATATTTTAAAATGGTGAATTTTAACACAGGCCTAATGCTTGAAATTCACCTTGATGCCTGAAATTTCTCTCAACGCCTGAATAAAAATTCAGGCGTTGGGAAGAAAATAAGGCCCACAGATGTGCCTAAGCGCATAGATGAATTCCAAGGTGTCATTTTCCTATGTATAGGTTTAGAGAAGGTCAGAGTTTACTGGGGTGGGTCCTAGATCCCAACGCTCGGATAATCCGCACTCTAAAGGGTATATCTCTCTCCATAGAGATCCAAATTGAGCATGGTCGATCAATTTGGAAAGCTGAGAAAAAGATGTTTTCAACCATATATAATAAGCCTATGTTTTTCCTAACGCTTGATTATGAACTGACACCTAAATTTGTTGTCAATGCCTGAATTAGGTTTCGAATAATTCGCACTCCAGAGGGCATATCTCTCCACAAAATTCCAAATTGAGCATGGTTAGTCAATTTGGAAAGCTAAGAGAGAGATATTTCCAACCATATATAATAAGCCTATATTTATTCTGACACCTGATTGTCCAACGCCTGATCTTTCAACTCCTGAATTTTAATTCCCATAAAATTCAGGCGTTAGGCCTGGACCAAAATCCAACAACCTTGCTTTGGCGATTTGGACTCCTTAAGGGCATTGAAAAATTATAAAATTTATATTAGAAGTAGAAATATACCCGGGGAATAACATTTCCAAAAATTATCTAGAGATCATGTCTACAAAATTCTATAAAAAAATCAACAATAAATGGGTTGAACTAGGTCACACAGGATCCTGATTTTTGGGTCTATTTAAGGGGCCATCTCGAGGCCTTCCACAACTAAGAAAATCACAAAATTAAATATGGAACTAGGAACATGTATTTATAATAACATACTAAAATTTGACCTCATTATAATCTGTACAAAAATCACAAAAATCTAGATTGTCCAGAGGTCAAATAAAAATTCACAGTAGAGACAATTTGTCTCTACTGTTGTAACCCAAATTTGAAGCAGTTCATATGGTGATTGTAAAACATAAAATCAGTACATGACCATGATATTTAACTATGAAGGACTTAAGCTAATCAAGGTTAATACCTTACCTTGAATGGGCTTAGGGTTTGGGTGCTTGGGCTTGAGCTCTTCCTCCTCTCTCTCTTTCTCTATTAGGGTTTTTTGGTTTCCAACCCTTCCTTGCATGAATTTGGGGCTATTTATAGCCCCAAAATGTGTTCATCCAATAGCTAGGATTAATCTAAGGGGTTTTGAGGTGGAGGGCTAGGATTAGATGAGAGGTTTATGAGATTGAGGGCTAAGATTAGAAGTTGGGTGGCGGGTTGGGATGAATGGATTTTGTGCTAGGTGACATGGACAAGGGAGGGGTTGAGATAGGTTCAGATCATTTAGATGAAGGGTGGAGATGGCGCTGTGCTAGTTGGCATGGATTGGTGAAGTGGACAAAGGAGTGGATTTGGATGCTTTTTAATAGGTGTTGGTTGATTGCAAATATCAAGGGAGAGAATAAATATGTTGTTTGGGGGGACATAAAGATGTCCTTACTGTGTCGTCCACTTTTGTGAGCTCTTGGGCTTAGAACATGGCAAACTCAGTGTCTAATTTTAAAGTCACAAATATTTCGGTTGCAACAGACCAGTTAGAACCAAATTACGATAAAGGCAAGGGGTGAAATCAGGGTTTTCTGACCTGAAAAAATCTTAAATACATTATGGAAGGACAATTTGGTAAAATTGATCTTATAAATTGTCAGGTGAAAGATGGCCCCTAGTCCAGGTGAGCCATAGCCTTCGAGTATGCTGAATTACGGTGCCCGAGTAGAAATCTTGGTCAAAAACCCCTTTTTGGGTAGTTGGAGAGGTATGGACTAGAGATGCTCCTGTGTTCTCTGTAGGTCTCTGCCATGAGCCATATTTGGGGGATTTGAAGCTTAAGGAGTCTCAGAGCTATAAGAACTGATAGAACGACCACTGGATTCCCGGGCAGTTATCTAGGGATTTTTTAAGCAAGGTCACTTGGAGAGATAGGATTTCTGCGGTTGCCTAAAGGCTAGTGGAATTGAGCTGCTGGACATTCTACGATGCTCGAGTTTGTGAAATGATCTTTTGAAGGTAGGGGTAAAACTGAGAAAATGGGCTTAACCTTTCTATATTCCGAGTTCGAGAGAATTTTTGACGGCATTTCTCGTGCCAAATATAAACGGAAAGTGCTTTGCCTTGCCTTAGGTAGAAATGATGGTTAGAAATATAGGGTTTCTATAATCCAGTACAACTTTGATACTATGGAGGTTCTAGATTTATTGTGGGATAGCCAATAACAAACTGAATTTCTGAGTTTGAGTGAACTCTCGGGAGTCGATTGAGCACCTAATTTGTTACTCTTTTTAGGAATTTGAGCAGATAAGTCCTGTGAAAGCTCATGTTCCTTAGAAGGTTTTCTGAAGGCCTCGTGATTCTGGAGAGATAGACACCAACTGATCTTGATTTAGAGATCTGAAGAACCTGCTAGCTCCATATGAGTGAAATGCAACTAAACAACTTTTTAACCCCTTGGGGAAGATTTAAGATTTCATAGAGGTTCGAGATTTTGAAGTTCTTTTCCCAGATTTGAAGATTTAAAGCTAAGGTTGAAGTCGAGATATGGAGATCGACCTTTCTAGATTCAAAGATCAGATGAATATTCGAGAGCTTTTTGAAGGATCATTTCTTGGTCAGGGTCATCATAAGTTGAGAAATTGGTTGTTGCTAGTCTTGAGCAATATCTGTTCTATGATGAGTTTCTCAAAATGGGGAGAAGCAAGGATGCACAGGATATGAAATTACACCATTCAAATAACAGGAGAAGCTTCGGTGATCCTTTTGAGGGTTTAGAGGTAAATTCTTGGAAGTGAAAAGAGTAAAATGGTAATTTTTTGACCACCGGTCAAAAAATATGAAAATAAGGATTCTTTGCCTGTGATGCTTCATGATAAGAAGGCTTATATATGCGAGAGAAATTTAGTGATTTGAGTGGTAGATAATGAGTTATGGGCTTTTAAAGGTAAAAGGGTAAAATGGTAATTTTTCACGTATAATGCTTTGCTGAAGAAAGACTTATAGAGACGGAAAAAATTACAAATAACATGGATGGAGTCAGATGGGTTCATTACAGCAAGAGGAAAAGTCAGATCCTAAACCCCTCTGAACCCCAAATAGTAAGGCATTCTCAAAAGATACTCTCGTCGTAAATGCAATGTCAATGTCCAAATTCCACCTAAGGATCAATTAGACTAAACCCTAATCTCTCCAGAAAACACCCTAGGAATACGAGGGTCCTTAGCTTCAAACTATCAGCTCTATTTTACTTTGAATTCTAACCTTCATAAGCCTTCCACATTAAATCATCGAAAGGTTGGCAAATTACCATTTTACCCCTACACCTTCAAAAGTCCCAATTAAGCCCTATTGAACCCAGCTTTCCAACATCTCTGCTACAACAAAAACATCTTGAATGTTCCAACCCTCATAAGCCTTCCCACATTAAAGCATCGAAAGACTGGCAAATTGCCACTTTAACCCTACATCCTTAAAAGTTCAAATCAAAGCCTATTTGAACTCATTTTCTCCACAGCATTCCAAAATATCCTCCCACATTAAAATCCCAAACGACTAGCAAATGACCATTTACCCCTACACCTCTAAAGACCTCAAACTATGGGCTATGAAACCCATTTTTTTTTAGGATTCTCCAACCTTTATTAATATTCTCATATTGAAGCTCAAAAGGGTTAGAAAATTATAATTTTGCCCCCACACCCTCAAAATACACCATTTCTCCCCAAAATTAGACCCTCGAGAAAACCTTGAAGGCCCGATACAAATCAGACACTCATCCGGTCAATGGCCCTACCCTAGTAAGCCCTATATCTCTCTAGGATAAACCCTAAGGGGCACAATGCCCCCCAATTGTCCCATTCTTCCCCCAAAAAATAGCAAATTCACCTTTATCAGCCATGCTCACTCGATAAGTCCCTGAGAACTCTTCGAAAATCCAAATCTCTCAAGGTCAAGCTCATTTTTTTAGGTTTTTTGAGATCTTTGATAAATACCCTAGTAAATAAATCCTTTCACAAACCCAGCACAACTCAAAGACCTAACTTTTCACAAATCTTGGGTGCATTTCTTGATAGAGTGACCCTCTTTCAAAAATCTCCTAGAAATTCACCAGGAATCAGATTGTCTATCTATCAGGGCCTGTGGAATCATAGTTCCAAGACCTAAACAACCATGGTCACCATTACACCCCATTCAAATCCAAGAAAAATCTATCTCAAATCCGAGCGATGTTTGGTCTAAGACAATTCAGGGTTTCAAACATAACTTTTGACTCAGACATTTGATTTGTGAATAATCATAGCCTATGGCTCACAAATCTTGAGGACTATATTTCATATGAAGATTTCAAAAATCAATTTTACCCTCTTACCCTTTCTTCACGGGTACGGGCCAGTCAGGGAACGTTTAGAGCCAATTTTGACCCACTTATTCAAATCCAATTCTGATTCTAACACCTGCATTGTGACTAGAATGTCTGAGAGATGCGAAAAGCTTATAAACCTTGAGAATTTTGGAGTTATAAAACCCAAAAAGTAAACCCACACAGTGAGGCGGAAAATCCAAAAAAATAATCATTGCTTTTATTCAAAAAACCTAGTTTTATCCAAAATGCCCCTAAAACATGTTTTAAACTCTACACCTTCCATTTGTAATATTCCAAATGAAGGGTGGAGACCCTAGGACCACCCCCCGAGCCCTACACCATCCCCATGGGCCCCACCCTCTCCCTCACCTCCTCTCCCTACCCTACACATGGCAAGGAGGGTCCACCACCTTACCACA
>JAOXJP010206101.1:0-11972 GCA_025762735.1 Platanus orientalis
GTCTATATCCTTTAGTGTGATACAATTTCTTTAATTTTAAGTGGCAACTAAATGCTACCTTAATTGATGAAAATGTTCATACACCAATTTTTTTTTTCTAAGGTAAATTAATATCTTTAAAAAGAATATTCATTTTTATAGGTATACATCTCCTGACCTTTTCTCTTTTTCCTAAATTCTATCTTTTAGATGAAACCTTTTTTAAATTGGTAATTTTGTACCTCCTCCTTACTAATTAACTAAAAATGATCTCTCTAATCATTTTCTTCTCCTTGAAATAACTCTAATTTTTCAATTTAATAAAAACATTTTTCACATATAATATAATATAATATAGGGTTCACAACTAGTTTAAAGAATTAATTTGATTTCTACTATTTATTCATTAATATAACTTAATATTATAATTGACACCTGGCCTCTCCTAATTGATAAAAACATGAACATTTGTAGTACTCCTTAAAACTAGTGGTGGATCCCGTGGTGGCACAAGTGTTTGACTCGTGGAAGAGGAAGACGTGGAGATGTACTTGATCCGTGGAAAAGAGTGACTTGTAGAGACAGAAAAGTATTAACCAAAAAAAAAGGACATAAGAAAAGAGTTGGAGAGAGAAAATATAAAAGAGAAATACTTAAGGTGAGAATGTAGGGTTTAAAGGAAGAGAGAATGGAAGAAAATTATGAAGAAGAGAAGAGAGATTTTAGGAATTGACATAGAAGAAAAGAGGGAGCGAAACATGGGAGTGGGGATACACACACGTCATTCTCTTAAAAAAATTACATTCCAAATTAAAAATATAGAGGGGTGCCAACTCAGCAGCCCTTTGCTTTAGTATATGTAGATGACTCATCATCCTCTATCTGTGTAACGTGCACTACAAACTGTGTACAAACAATATTTCTGTTGCTTTATTACCAAAGCGAAAGGATCTGCTATACCCATTTTTTCTGTCCCCCCATATCCTCACACACTAAAGGTGGTGTATACGGTTACAACTAATAAAAACAGTTTTCAAATGAAAAATGGGTACCCATGAAAATGGAATTTATAGGGTTAAAACCATAAATAAATAAAAAAGAGTTCAAATGAACGGTTTTTACCTATTTAAAAGAGGCACCAAAATAAAAAAAAACCATCATGTGTTAGATATGTGGGAACATAGGGGGACAAAAATTTAGGTGTAGCATATCTTTTCCTATTACCAAAACATTGCAAATATTAAGCATCTTGCCAAGAGAAAAGCTGCATTCAAGACCAATTATTTGAGTGATGCACCTTAGGTTTTTTGCTACAAGTGGGCAAACCTTCGGACAAAAAGTAAGGTTGCAAAATTGATTGGATACGGATTGAATATAGACATATCCATACCTGATCCGTTAAAATAATATATATATATATCCATATCTAATCTGATGTCCGATGAATATTTTTATAATCGTATGGATATTTAAACAGATCATATATTCATTCATCCATATTTGCTTTAAACAAATCAAATACAAAATTTAAATTGGATATATATATATATATATATGTATCATACCCAATTTCATTAGACCAAAACAATCCCAACCTTTGGTGCTTAAAAAAGTAAAAATGTGGGTATTTTAGGCATTTCAATTTCTTTTTATTTTTATCTTCTTCCTCCCTCCTCTTCTCCACAACCATCTCTCGCCCACGGTCCCTTGAATCTATCTCTTGGATATTCTTTCTTCCATAAGTTTTTTCTTTCAATATTGAATTCAACGAGTTGCTTTACCTCCTATCCAAATATATATATATATATATATATATATAGATTTTAAAAGGTGTAGAACTTGTTCCCTTTGATTAGTTTGGAACATTTTGGCAAAATAATATTTTATAATGATTTGGTTAAGCATCGTCTCCTGGATCAAGAGATCTCACCACCACAAAGCCCTTTGATTTTGTCCTAAAAGTTGTTAATAGACCAAGAAAAATTACTTATTCTCATGTAATTCGAAACATCAAAACCTTTCTAAAAAAATCTAGATAAAAATGTGACATTAGGAAGATAGATATTGGCTGCCAGTTAGAATGTGAGGTGGGTAGACGGATAACGGAGAAATGTGATAAGATAGATTCAAGAAAAAGAAGAAAATTTAAAGATTAAAGCACCCTTATATTTATTGTTGAAAACAATTGAAAATGGAGATAGTTATTATCTAAACCAAATTTGTCACATCACCAATGTGCCATTGAAGATGATTTATGAAAATGGATATTTTTATAATCAAACATATATTTTATCAGATCAGGAATGTATTGATCCATAGTTGCTTTATACAGATCAGATATAGATTGTATACCTAGACTTTTCTGGGGTCTTGAATCTCGAGGTGTTAGGCTTCAATCACACGACATCCACAGATGCAATGTAAAATTTGGCAAAATAATTGTGCAATGGGCCCTCTAAAGAAAAGTTCTCAAGTCCATACAATCTGATAGACAATAATAAATATATTCATACACCCGTATAATACCAAAATAATTTCATACATATGTAACTTAAATTAATTTTAATCTACGCATAACTAAACGACAAAACACTATCGGTTACTTGAGGTCCTGATTGCAAATGTCAGCTCTCAGGTCATAGGATCTTGCTCCACGAGGTAAGAAAAATGTTCACATTTTGCAAATTGAAATATTTGGAATGAGCTTTGGGAAAGCCCAACAAGTAATTCTAATATTTCACAAATTTATATTAAAAATAAAATAAAGAAATAAAATTCAACTAATCCGATGAAATTACATTCAATAAAGCATCATAATGTTGAAGTTCACAAATGATATGCAAATGAATGCATCATTGAAAGTAATGAGTCATTATTTGTATTATTTGTGTTGGTCTCACAGCTACAGGTGCTAATAAGGGGTAAATGGGAGACAACTTTAACCCTTAGCCATTTGTACCATGTGGCTGAATCACCATACCTAACCTTAGACATTATACAAAATGTGACTTCTCGTTGTGCTCTAACCCACACCCTTTTTCTTTTTCTTTTTAAGCTTTTTATAAAGGAGCACCCATTTTCTTTTTATTGTCTTTTACGGAGGCATGTTCTTCATATACATATATAACCAAACCAAACCACACAACAAAGTTTATATATGTAACTAATTGACCCCTCCGGCGATGACATTGGGAGTTCCAACAAGGGACCATTCTTCCGCCTTGGCTTCATTCTTCGGCCTGAGCTAGGTGCTCTCTCCTTAAAACATGTTGTTTCCTTTGGAAGTTAAAAAATAACTAAAATAAAAGTGTGCACATAAACTTATATAAATGATAATAGAAATTCCTAAGTTCAATATCCGATTGATCTTAGAGGAGGGTAAATAAGATCTAGCCCTATCTTTTTAACTTTTTTCTCCAAGTTCAATTTATCTTAATTTTACTTAAGCTTACAAATTGAATTACTTAAATATGTAATGGAATAACAATGTAGACAATTAGAACATAGACAATTAAAAACATACACGCAAGCAATTCACAACCGCAAAAATAACGCATTTATAATGGTTCGGTCATCCTTCGATGCCTAAGTCTACTCTCAAAAGCTCTTCTATGAGCTTTCATTAATAGATTAAATCCCTTAATCTATTATAGGAAATCAACAACCTAAAACACGTACAAGTTCTCACGAGAATTCACACACCTTATAAGTTTGTACCCAGTGACTCTAATGATGTTGAGTCATCTAGTGACTCCAATGGATGCCTTAAGAATCCACACTTGGTAACTCCAATAAGTGCTTTGCAAAGCCGCCTTTAGTAACTCTAGTGAAGGCTACACATTCGATAGAATTACGGGAATACTTTTGTTGTTGGGTTGCCTCATGCAAAATGCAAACAAATCATCAAATCTGAACATTTAAGTATAAGAAGATACCAAAAAACATAAGAAAACACATCATATTTGATGTTTGCTAAAAAAAGAACAAATTAAACATTATATGATAAAATTTGTCTCAACAAATAAAAACCCAGACCATAAACTTGAAGAATAGAAGACCACTTACTTAATTCTGTACAAGATTTCTTGACAAAATCCCAACAAAAGTCTCTAATATCTTTCCTTCTTTCATTTCCCTCTTTTGTACCTTGGTTTCCACGAGAGAGCTTGAGGCCTTATTTCCCGATGAATAAAAAATATTGTTCAGTGACTTGAAAAGCTGCAAGGGTGAAAGCATCTCTTTCTCTCTTGTTTGGTTGCTTGAAAAGCTGTAAGGACTGCCTCAAAAATCTCATATTCAGCATCAAAATTGTGGTCCATCCTACCTCTCTTTCTCTCTGGGCATGAAAACGGCAATGGTGAGAGCGTTTCTCTATGTTCAATGCTTAAGAACCTACAATATGTGTAAAATAAAGGGGGGGCATGCAAGAGTATGCGCAACTCGGAGAGGGAGGCAAAGATATCTTCATTTTCTTATAATGGAATTAAGGTTAAGTTTTGTTATTTGCGAATGGTTGGATTAAGATATTATCAAGGGTGGATGTTTAATATATTTTAGGTTGAGTTACACTTATATCTACTTCAAGCTAGGCTGAGTAATGGACCAAATGTAAATTTGCCCAAACTCTGCCCGAACATCATTTTGGGCCTAACACTTAAACCCAAACCCGGCTCAACTTGAAGTTATGTAAGCCTAGCACATCCATTCTTTGGGTTGAACATTTTTGGGCTTTGGGCCAGCTTGGCCTAATTGATAGCCTTAGTACTCTAGTGTGAATCAACAAGTGTGAGTGGGAGAGTGCTAGAATGACTTGGGTATAAGTCAAATGGAGTGTGTAAATGTATACTCTACCTATACTTTAGGGTAAAGAAGTAATTATGTCAATACGTGTCTTGTATTCTACAAGTGGTAGTAAAGTGTCTCTTGTATCCAACAATTAGTATTAGAGTGTGTTCAACTCAGTGCAGCAGAAGCATGGTGGGTCCATAATTCATCGGTCTTGGGTTCGACCATTTGGCGCAGGTATGTTTAAAAAAGGTTCAGTTGAGAATCAAGTTAGTTCGATTCAACATGGTTGAACATGAGTCCAGTGTGACACCTACTTGGTTCATTTTAATATAAGTTTGGTGTGGGTTCAATTTACCGCAACAAAAGATTACGAGTTTCCTTCGTGAGCAGTGAGACTTTATGAAGCCGATTAATCAGCAATTGAACTTCTTGGTAGTGAGCAATGATGTATGATGACACCAATCACAAATGGAAGATCTTGCTTATGTGATTAGAGGACTTAAGAAGCCAAATAATCATAATTATGTTTTTCGGAGTTCATGTATAGAGTGGTACTTGCAAAGTTAGGATCTTTGGGAGGTTGTCAATGGTAGTGACACTACTCCACCTTCGAGTGAAAACACAGAGGCATTACATAGTAAATTAAGGCCAAAAATAACTTGTTGAAGACAATAGTACAAAGAAAATGCTAGAATACATTTGAGAAACCGACACACCAAAATCAATTTGAAATACACTGGTAAAACTTTTTGCTAAGACAAATGATGTTCATCTTTAGTTTTTGAAAAATGAGTTTGCGACAATTACACAAGGCACGATGACGATAAGTTAATACTTTATGAAAGTAAAAACTCTTTGTAGCGAGATGTCCCAATTAGATCCAAAATCAAAGATCAAGAGATTAAAATAAGTTGCATTATCACAAAGATCAAAGAGATTAAAATGAGTTGCATTATCACTCAGGGACTAAGACCCGAATATAATGGGTTTATGAGAGTTTGTTGGCAAATCAGCAAGCTCTATCCAGATAAATGGCTAGTATCTATAAGGGATGAGGAAACTTGGCCAAACAAATGGCTATCATCTATAAGGGATGAAGAATAGGCACTCTTCACTAGAAAGAGTAAAGCACTTGCAAAGAAAGTAGAAGATATAGAGCCTAAGCAGCATAAGGAGAGCATTCAGCCAGGGGCAGCCCCATGAGAAGGGGCAATGATGATCTACATCGAAGTGGTTTCAAAAGGAGTGTCAAGTGCTACAATTGTGGCAATATAGGTGAAGGAAACTCGGTGACTATGACTAGTGATCGGAGTGAAAGTGAGGAAAATTGAGATGAATAAGCATCCCTAGCAATAGTCGAAGAGACTGAAATATCAATACCAGATGGAACAGGTTTTACAATATCTAATGTTGAGGAGACTAGAGTAATCATTTGGTTCCATTAGGAAGATCCCATGGAATTAGAGCTCACTACAGTTTTCAATTTGGAACCATAGATTTCAGCCAAGAATGGATTGACGACTCAGGGTGCTCAAATCAGATGGAGATAGAGTGTGAGCATCAAATGGAATCAGAGATAGAATTGGTGAAAGAAGAAGATTTGTCACCAGATGAGAAGATCAAACTCAAGAAGGAAGAATGCTCCTAGAAGATCTTGGGTGTGCACCCTCATCCAACCATACACCAGAAGTGTGAGTGTGCTGTAGTGTGTGAATCAGCGAGTGTGAGTGGGAGAGTGCTAGAATGACTTGGGTATAAGTCATAGGGAGCGTGTAAATGTATACTCTGCCAATGCTTTAGTGTAAAGAAGTGATTTTGTCAAGAGGTGTCTCCTACAAGTGGTATTAGAGCGTCTCTATATACAACCACATAAATGATGAAACCCCTTCAATTTCAAATAAACACACATTTGCTCTCTTAAAAGGAACTCAACCTAACCACAAAAAAAAAAATGGAACCTCTCATCTCGTTTCACATGCCTTATAATATAGTTTTGAACATCAATCAATCAATCCCCTATATCAATCACTACCACTTTACCAAAAATAAAAATAAAAAAAGGAATCACTACCTAATAGAACATCCTTGGAGCTTAAATTACAAGTCTCCTTTGTCTTTGTTTTCCTGTGTTTCCAGATATTGCTGCAATAATTACTATGTCTGAATGAATCCTGTGTCCATGGTGATCAAGAGAATTAGATAAAACTGCTCCCCAGAGGAGGAAGCCATTCGTTCCCGTCTATGTATGAAACATCCATGTATGGAGCTACCTCAGAATAATTAAGTTGTTTACTGTAGGGTACCCTGAACATGTAGTTCGCCCCTGGTCCTACACATTCATACTCCCCAAAGAAGACCGTCCTATAATGTAGATACAATAAAACAGTCACAACATATAAAAGGAAAATTAAGATGATTTTTGAGGAATGACTAAGAGAACAAAAGGAAAGGAATTAAGATCAACTATTGACTGATCCTTAGAAGGGTCATTCCAATCATTCCATCCATCTGAAGAAATGACATCAGACATGTATGTTTTGGTAAAAACTACAGAAGCATAAGCACCCCATGCTCACCCAAGCCACACCTTCCCCGATCCATCAATGCTACAATTCACAAATGAAAACCCCACCTTCTCATCCATGGATTGCCTTCCCTAAGCTGTGATAGCTCCACTAATCCCCTTTGTAACTTGCTTCGCTATTAAGGTAATTGTGTAGTTCTGTCCATGACAACAGTCTCAAACATTGTCAATGTAGGATTCAAAAATCTAGTCAATCAAGATGATAAAAATACTATGTTTTTAGTAAAACTAGCTATCTTGTTAAAGTGCACAAGGATATTCTACAACAATGCTGGCCATGGATGGTCTTGAGAGTGTCAAGTGTAGATCATGGGTATTGAGAAACAAGAGTTTTATATTATTTGGGGTTAGGAAACCACTTGACCCTAGAGGGCATATATTTCAATTGTCAATGACTTGAGAGTTGATCTTCGATCGATTCAATGTACCTCATAAAGTGATCTAGCAATCCCAAAGATGAAATCAATGGATCCTTGGATGAAACATTCTCTAAAGTAATGTCTCCCTCGATCATTATTAAGTGTACCTTGGGCACCATAAAACCCGCAACCATAAAATGCAGCCTGGTCACCTACAATCTTGAGTGCCACTGCCTGGCCACACACACACACACAAAAATAAAGAATTTTAATATGCTTTGCACAACACAAAAGAGAATCATATAACTAGTGGAAAGAGAATGTACACTCTTAAGACAGACAATGATGATTTCAAAACCATAGAAAGTTGCCATTCCGGTCAAGTATTTCAACATTAGGAAACTAGACCTTGAATATCACTATAAAAAGTAAAATAATAACAGAATATAAATAATAACAAAACAACTACAAGTGCAGCTCATCCACAAGAAAAATGTTGATACAGATACATATTCTGGATAGAAATAAAAATAGGTGCAAGTGCAACTAGGCATCGACAATGTAATTTTGGTTTCTTCACTTTATGAAAAGTAATCTACCACAACCTAAGTTGGAGTGAGAATAGGAACATGAAGGGAAAATGTCCAACGAAGTTCATGGATATCACGCAATCTCTTCCAGTCAAGCATCCCAGAAGCCCAGCACCTGGTTGTCCAATCAATAGTTTTCTTTGACCAGAACCTTCTGATGGCATCCTTTTCTAGAGGTCCAACTTGTATGCCATCCTTATCAATAAACATCCATTCTTTAAGAGGTTCCATGAAAGCTGTAGCAGCTATCAAGTTAGACTGCAAAGGAATAGAAGTCATTTTTGAAGCTTCATGAGCTAATCTACAGCTAGAACACAACCTCCAACCCAGACACAAGCCTCTATATTTGACAAAACCTTCATTAGGACCTGTAGAAACAGTAAAGCACACTCTGAACATGAGATGCAAATAGAAACAGGAATAGAAATAGGAATCTTAAGTTGGAGCATTCTGAACTCAAACATGTAAAGATATTAGAACACTAAGAAAGCTGCCCTCTATGTTTCATTTTGTACTTGCTTCTTCTCAGCATCATCCACAAAAACTAGGATCGTGGGTAGGGTGAATTTGAGGTCTTTGAGTTCTTCCTCCACACCCCATGCTGAACCATCCTCATAGGCAACAATAGAGATCAACTTCTTAAAGATTTCCTGTGTACAACTAACAAGTGAAGCTTCAGCCATCTCTCTTTCTCTCACTTTGGTAGGAAGATGATGCTTGATGATGAATAATAAACAATCAGAGTGAAAGAGGAATAGAGTAGCAAATGTGCAAATATAGATGGGTAGATTTGGACTTTGAAGTTAACTACGCGTGTGCTTTTGCTTTGAAAGTTAGGTTGAAATCTTTTTCATTGAGAAGCCATAGGGTAGCGAGCTTCTACATTTTACATCTTATTCTAATATCATTGGATCGATTGGATTGATATCTCTATATCATGATAATATATAGATCATCACTAAATTTCATTAATTAAAAAATAAAGATGATTCCAAAGGAGTGTGGCACTTGTATTTGTTTACACATTGTTGGATACACATGGAAGTTCACAGTTCACACTTTTCCATCAAAAATGTCATACAACTATATATTATATATAATTATAGTTATTTTTCTACAACTATAACTATATATATTACATAGTTATAGGATAAACCTCAGGGTACAGTGGCACAGTGATAGTTATTTTTCTAAAATTTTGTTCTAAAATACAACTATGCTCTCCTGAACACAAATTCCATACCCACCCACACCTAGCCTCATTTAGTCTATATGGGTATCGTTTGGAATTTCAGGGGACATAGTTTACTATTTCATTGAAGGGTAAAGAATTGACTTAAGATTCTAACCTTCAGGTCCTACAAGTATATCCTTCCCCGAGAAAGCCATGAAGGTTGTGGTCTTTTGTCATCTACAATTGTTGGAAGTTCTGATGGTATGTGCATGAATTATTTTATTTGTTCCACAAAAACAATGTAGTTAGCTAAACTGATGTACCATCTAGTCATAAATACTTGGCTATTGGTTAATGTGAGAGACAGGAAAGAGAAAGCTCCACAAACCCTGCGAAATAATTGACATTTATTATAACTAAACAATCCAAGTACAATTTAATTAAATAATCCTTATAATTATAAATATTTTTTTTAATAATTATAAATACCTGAAGCAATTGTTCCATGAGGAACCAAAACAAGGAACAGAGCAGCAGTGAATAGCATCAGGTTCTGGAGCCCTTCCACTCTTATGATTAACCACTCCATGGCAACATTAGAATAAAAGAAGATCTTCGCATCTATGTCAACGAGCTTCAAATAGTTCTGAAAGGACTTGTCCATCATGTTAAAAGCTCTTATTGTCACCACCCTAAGGAACGTCTTAGCTGCATAATTCATAATAGGTGCTTTGGTCGTTCCATTAATCCTTATTAGCTCCCTTGCTGAGGCTAAATAGTATCTCTTCCATTGAGAAACAAAAGTTAACAACATTAAAATTCATTGCTAGAGATAAATACATGTAGATATTAAAAAGTAAAGGTCAAAAAATAAGATCCACCTGAACATAATGTGCAGCTAGTTAGAACTTGGAAACATAAATGAAGGATCCCACACTAATGCACCCATGTACTTCTATGTCAATCATTGGAGACTGACCTTAAGGTCCATTATAACTGGATCCTGCAAAATGCATGTTCCAAGAGAAGATTGATTATGTTATACATGATGAATTCACATTCTACATGTGGTAGAGTGTCAATCCAAAAGCTTCATTCTTTAGCTAAGATTATGACTTTATCACACCTATAACTTTATTTGGAAAGAGTAATACCCCCTCATTGTTGGTTTAAATATGGTCAAAACTCTTCACCATTAAAAAGCTTAGATGGAAGTAGGGGATTATAGGTCTCTTAGTAACACCCCTCATACAGAACCGGACTAAGTTGTTGGCTGTTCATCAGACAGATAAGAGAGTATATCAATATACAACTTGTAAAGAGGGAGAATCAGCTAATGGAATTTCATCACCAAATTCATGAGCAGATACAAGTTTCATGAGCATGACATCATGAAAAAGGCTTGGTCAATCATTCACCAAGTCTTTTTCATAAAAGAAAAAGGTTAATAACATTTAAGAGCTTCATAAGAGAAAAAGAGAACAACACCAAGTATGAGATTGATATGGACCAATATAAGCTATTAAGAGATTCATAAAAGAATGAATGATTAATAACAACTAGATTATTAAAAATGCCTATATTATAAAAAAGGTTAGGATAAAAAGTGATTACTTGCAGCCCCATGATCACTGTCGATCTGATTAAATGAACTCATATGACCAAACAATTGGTTATCCATCTCAATAAGCACTACCAAGAGTTCCATCACCCTTGTAGAGTACCGCGTCATCAACAAAGACATCCTCTGCCTATAGTTTCCAAGCCTTGGGTCCAATAGGCTTCTCTTGCATAATCGTTGCAAGATTTTTGTCGCCACTAGACATCTCCCAACAATTTGGCCACTCCCCAACCAATCTATGATTTTGCACCTTTTATTACATAAACTATAGGCTGATAATATCATTATAATAGACAGAGTTAGTAAGCTTTAGGTTTATAATAATAAAAAAATAATAATATGAATATAAACTATTCAAATTTACCTCATAAGAAGCTGAACCGCCAGAACCTGCAGACTTGTCCATGGGAACTACTCTCTGGCTCCACATCCACATCTCCCCTCTCATTAAGTCCATCTCTTAAGTCAAGCTTCTGATTTTCTCCTCAAAATATTTGTTTTGCCGACTCTGATGGGTGCGTGCATCTATACTAAAGGGTGTAACCCCCAACCCACATCCACGTACTCGCCCTAGTCGCTTAGGACCGAGTACCTGGGCGACTTGATCATCTCGCATGGAGTTAAACCCAATAGATGTTATGGATGCTTCCCACATCCTTTCTTGCAATTAAAAAAATTACATGTTTTAATAGTGAAATATATATATATATATATATATATATATATATATATATATATATTAATAAATTAATAAGATTTTAAAAATTTCATACTATGGCTTGTTTGGTAGCATTGTCAAAAAGTGTCCCATCCTTCCTCGTATGGGCTACAATCCATACATCAGTCCTGGACACCTCAAAGCTAGACTACTTCATCT
>JAOXJP010206112.1:0-25901 GCA_025762735.1 Platanus orientalis
GCCTTATCCCAACTATTTGGGGTCGGCTACACGAATCCTGTTCCGCCATTCCGCTCTGTTTAGGGCCTTATCTGCTGATCTTCAAAAATAATAAAAAAAATAAAAACTTTATTTCTTCAATGATAATCGGTACATGTTGATCATAGTTTGTTTTACGACCCAAATAACCCAAAACTTAAAAGTTTCTAAAGTAGAAACCTATTCCTAACTTGACTGTTAACCCAATGACTCTTATCACCAACTTTCTAAAAGAAAATTAAGTCAAAATCGTGTCCCTCTTTGAATCTGTTGACCAGTTATATTCTAACTCCTATTATGTTGACAAAAATACCCAAAAACAATAATTGAAATGACTCGTATGTCCTAAAATCATTAAAACAGAAAAATACTAAGTAAAAGACATAAAATAACACTAATAAAGGATTCAACTAGTAAACTAAGGACTCCATGTGATGATGAAAGGTGGCCCCCCACGGCTGTCCACGTGTGGAACCCACCATGGCACATGTGAGCCCCACTTGATCTTCCATGTCTGCATCAAATCTGACTATGGATTCTCATAATCAGATTCTAGATGTGGATTATCAGAATCCTGAATCTTATTTGGCTACCCTGATTCTGTATCCTTTTTTAACTCTTAAACACCACCAATGCGGTTGGGCTTTGGTTGCAAAAGTTTGAAGGCTGAATTACAAGGGAAAACTATAGGAATTGCAGCTTTGAGTGGACAACAAGAATTTCACAGCAAGTCCTTGAGAATCAATTGCATCATTAACATCATCATTCGCTAAGAAGCAAGATTCATATTCTGAAAATTTTGAGACCAATGAATGCTTCTTTCAGACTTCAAAAAGCAATTTTTGTCCCTTGCGACAAACCAGTTTTAAGAGAAACACGAACCATTGAAAATTCCCAATAACCAAAACTAGAAAGAAAGAAAAAGAAAAAGACAAAAAGAGAGAGAGAGAGAGAGAGAGAGAGAGCAAGAACCACAACTTCTATATCTCTTCCGATAACCAAACAAGAATAATCATGTAATAGACGTAATTTAAAGAACTCATCACAGAGAACATGAATCTCTGACAAATAGTAAATTCCCATAAAGGAAATAGTTGATAGGGAAAAGTTTAGCACTGTAGGATTAATAATGTGAGCAATTTTTTGGATTTTAGAGGAGATTGTGGCGCATAACTGCGAGACTATAACGACATGACAGTAACAACATCACAAAGGTTGTAGATCTTAGAGTTCATGGATTCAGCATAAAAAAAATTAGGGAGGGACGAGAGAGAAAATAGAGAAAAATTAGGGTTGCAAAGTTAGTAGTGCTGGTAGTGCTCGAGTGTTGGTAGTGCTCGAAACAGATAGAGGAGAGGAGGGAGAGAGATGAGGGAGAATGAGAGGGGATGAAATGCACCTCTGGATGATAATCTGTGGAGACTGTTGTGAGAACTAAGAGATGAGTGGGAGATGGAGGTACCCAAAAAACTTTTGTTAGCTCCATCAACAAGTGCAAAAACAGAATTGATTTCGTCCCGCTACAATGCATAATCAATAGAATAAGTGTTGTGGCTGTTTTTGATTTTAGACTGATTTGGCTTCTGATTATGTATAATTGGATTCTAGAATCCAAACCAAACATCGCCAAAACAGCCAAAAACGATTATGGGCCAGAATCGAATTTTAGAATCCAACCCAAACACCCCTATGTATTTTAGAAGTTTTAATTCTTTAGGAAATCTAATAAGAGTGGGATCTAGAACTCTGAAATGTAAAAACTATATATACACATTATAACTCAATTTATTAATGAATGAATTATTGATTATGGATGAATGAATGAAAATTCCAAGACCTACAGTTGTCCGTTCTCTGTTGTGACTCCAAATTTTTTAAAGTTCCACGCTGTTAACCCCAGGTAGAACTCATAGGTTCAACTAGTGCGACTCTAGTTGGCATCTTCTTCTTTCTCTATTCTTCTTCTATAATTTTATATTTTACTGAAAAATCCCTTGTTACATAATCTACAATCCTTAAATAATTTAACCCTTGAAGTAGAAAAATCAGATTCCTTTTCTCACTTGGTCCTACATGAATTTGGTATCAGAGCACTAGATCATTCCTTTTTGTTATTGCATCATCCATGCTCCATCACATGGTCATACATGCAATGGCCACAAACAACATCTAGCAAAATTGAGTAAGGATGTCAGAGATTGCCCCAAAGTTCCGCCTAAGGCTCTAGAGAATATTGCCATAAGCAATACAAAGGCAAGACCAAAAAAAGGAATAATTTCGCTTGAGCAACAATGTACTTTGGACATGCTAAGAGTGGCTAAATGGTTTTATAAATTTTCTTTTTGAAGCACTTTACTGGGAAATTTGTACTTTTTTTTCCCAATGAAATTCATTTGACTACCGTCTGGATGAACTAATAAATTGCCTCCCGTTCAACCCACTCCGTTCCCTATTTCATAGAAGTTGCAGGTTTCCGTTAAAAACTGTTGGAAACAGCAAAAATCTGAGAGAAAGATGACACAACAGTCAGCTACATTCACCTAATCTCACCGTTTTCTTCGTCTTCGGGCCTGAAAACAAGCACTAGATCATTGTGGCTTCCCGATCTACATTTCAAATACAACTGTTGCCTCGCCGATATTGTTTTTGGCAAGTTCTTGCGAAAACAACCAGCTCCAACCATCTAGGGTTGTGTTGGTTGTGTCAGTCTTCAAGATCCATCCATTGGAAGAAAGAACAGTCACAAAGCCTGATTCAGTCGTCATAAGCCATGGCTGAAATTCCGGTCACCCATATATCTTTTTTCCTGCCTGCAACGGAAGAAACATGCTCCTTCACTCGCAGTTTTGCTTGAACAGTGTCATTGTAACCACTGTTCAACATCTTCAGACCCACTGATTCACCTAATGGCAGACTGGGTTGTCAAATTCAGAAAAGGAAAACTCATAAACAGGAGTATTGTAGCAGTTGTAGATGGGATTATTGTGATTTATGTATGAGTTTTATAGGAATCCAACCCTTTTCCCTCATTATGATCAAATTTTCTACAATGATCACATGCTAATTAAAGGCCAGTAAATAAATACCCCTGACTAAATCCTTAAGGGGTGAGTTTCCACACCAAGTGTCCTCCTCGGACCTAATCTCCTCCCCCGACCAGAGTCTGAATCTTATAAACCTCCAAAAATCCCCCTTGTCTTGAAGAATAGACTTCCAAATTCCTTTCCCATGAGATTCATGTGCACCTCTTTGAGATCCCAGACAGAATTAGCTCCATGCCTGGCCACCATCACTTTTCTCTACAAGCTATTCCTCTTTACCCCAAACCGCTACAACTATTTTCCTATCAAGTCCCAATCGTGACTCCAATGTTCAATGTTATATGCTTATCTACTGTTTCCCTAAAGATTAAATACGCATATAACCTATTCCGACTGTTGGGAATAACAGTACAATCTTTGTGAGAATAGTTCATAAAACTTCAGTCAAAATACAAGAATTTCTGTGAAACAAAAGGGTGTGAGATATATCTTACAAAAGCTTTAAAGGCAGGGCGATGAGCCGCCATCTCATACATACAGCACCCTGTTCAAACATAAACAAATTAAAGCCAAAACCAAAGAAAGACAATATTTACAAACAATAATCAAAACAAAATATGCTTGTACCTAGAGACCAGATATCAGATTTGAAGCCATACGGGATATCAGCCAGCAGTTCTGGGCACATGTAATTAGGAGTTCCGACCACCTGAACACAAAAGGTATAAACCAATTATTAGTTCCCAGGTAGCACCGCTAAAACATGTTCATATCTCATCATCTCTATGGAGGAAAAATCACATATAGAATGAGCCTTGTGAATTCAGATGACCCAATATGCTGACCATTAAATAATTGCTAGTATACTAACCAAGTATGTACAAACTTTCGCATATACCTTAATAGGAATCTATGCAACTACAACAAAAAATTAAAATGTTTGGAATAGCTACTCCTGCCCGGAGATGAACCAAGGCATATTACGTGGTTCCCGCAGCACAAAAGGTTAAAACAGCCTTTTCTTTGACCACCAAGGACTTAAACAAACTTGATGCAGTGTGGTAAACATTGTTTCAAGTTCAATTATGTTCCACGAGAGATTTATGAATAATTATTCTGAAACAACAAATCCCAAGAAAGAGAACAGAACTTTCACAAGTCCATTAGTACCAAAGAGGAATTGCTTCGAGTCTCCCAGCCCTTGAACAGCAGAGCAAACCTCAGGAGAATATGCAGACCAGCATTACAAATTGACACTGAAAGAAGTAAAATTAAGTTACAAGTACAGAAATGAACGTACAGAAGAAGCCAAGTCATCTGCCTTTAAAGTTTTTGCGAGTCCAAAATCCCCTGGAATAACCAAAACATTCATGAGGAAAAAGGCAAGCATAATAATCATCAAGCCTGATTACCAAGAGAACTCCATTTTAAATACATCAATATGAACTAACCTAAACGGACATCCTGATCTTTGGTGAGAAAAATGTTGGAACACTGCCAAGAAGGTGTGCCGAAGAAAATCAGTGTACAGTTTTCATAGGTAGTAGATGAAACTCAAATTTGTATGCCAGTATTCACAAACCTTTAGATCTCGATGAAGAACATAGTTTGAATGCAAATATTCAACAGCCAATAGTAGTTGTGTGAACCACTTGCAGAGTTTCTGAGCAACATAGGAATTATCACAAAATAATCATAATACCAATTGAATTATATACTTGGCACAAGTGAGGAAATGACTATACCTCCTCTGGAAATAATGCCCCATTTGATCTTTTCATCAACTCAGCCCTGTAAAAAGGTATGAACAACCAATGTCAGAATAGTTAACCAATTAAAACGCTATAAATGTCTCAGATATTTGAATAGGACTTACAAGTCACCGCCTTCGCAGTATCCAGTTACAATACATACATAGCAACCCTACATTACAATCTCTATTTCAGGAACGAAATGGCAGGTATGAAAAAACTAAGAAAAGGGAATAATTTAACAACTTAAGAAAAATTCTAACCTTCTCTACCCATGCTTCCTTGTATTCGACAATGTACGGGTGTTGGATTCGTGAAATGAGAGCCATCTGAAGTCCGAATTTCCAACAATGTGAAAAAGACCGCATTCCTAAACAATACCTAAAACCAGGTAAAAGACAAAGCAAAACAAGATCCGCTCAACTGACGTACCTCTTGATGGGCAGATCTCCTGCAACGGTCGGTCTGTCTTGCAAGACGGATCTTCTTCAAAACATACCTGAAATTGAAAACATCCAATGACACCGAAAATGAAGTATAATCTACATATTACTCCAAAGAAGACATTGTAAAACAAAAGCAGAACAACCTACTTCTTCTTTTCCGATTTGTGATTTACAAGAATCGCAGCTCCAAAAGCTCCTCGACCGATCTGCTCCATGATCTCATACTGATCCATTCGAGACTCCATGAATCCGCTCGATGAGAATCAAAAGAAAAACGTCAAGAAGCAGATTCAATTCTCTCTACGCAAACTAGTAAATCCGTCGATCTGCTCCAACTTTCACACCATTTTCTCACCTTGTACGTCCTAACTGAACTTCGCCAACTGTACAGATTGCTCTAACCCTTAGATCTTACACAGCTCCTCCGTAACATATCCCAATCAGCACGCAGACCGTCTCCCTCGCAAAGAAATCCAGTTTGCATGCCCTAGTTTCCTTCAATTTGAATTGCGAACAAGAAAACACTCGAATCTCTCAATCTAACAACCTTGAATCTCCGACTTCTTCAACGAACTTCTATTAATTTGTACACGAAAGCCTTGAATCCTCTCCAACATCCTTCCGTGCTTTTCTTCGAATCAATATTCCTCAATTTCTACATTACAAATTCCTCTCCAGCTGCTCGAAAATTTTTCTTTTATTGAACAATTTTCATATCAAATTGCTCCAACCAAAAAACTCTGTCCAAGTCGAAGATCTTACTCTGCAACTCATTCAACCAATTTCTTGTTCAAACAATCAAAAAAAAATATTGCATGCATTTCTCATTTGATTCACTTTTGTTCCTCTTGCCTCTACTGGCTTTTTTTCTATTTTTCTCAATCTTTGTGAAAGTGAGATATGAGAGAACCTGCACATATAAACATAGTGAGAGAGGGAGAGAGAGCAGAGTTTATACTTAACCATGGTTAACAGAGGTTGGGTTAAAAATAAAATTAATTAAAAATAAAAAAATAATATATATATTTTTTTAAATAAATAAAGGTGGGGACTGGGGAGAGTGATTGGACGTCAGTATAGCCCATAGGCTCTTCTCGTTCTCCAGGAATTCGAATTATGTCCGGTGATATCATGCCCAAGTAAAGGGTATTTTTGGTAGATGGACATGAATTTTACATTCTTCTTACATAATGTGTATTTACGAAAATACCCTTTATAAGGTGGTTTGTCATGCGTTGGAAGATAGCCATTGACGGAGTTTGCTCGTGGCCATGATTCGATGTATCATGTATGCCGACAAACCTTAGCTGGACGCCAAACTCACGTGCTGTGAGAAATGCTAATCATCAATCGAGCGAGTGAGAATCCAAGAAAACAACTCGCTTCCTCTCTTGACCACGTGTCCGATTGGGAGGGTGTTTCCGGAAAAGTGAAGGAAAAAAAAAGTTGCTTGTGCGAATAGTGCACGTGAATCACTTAAAATCCTCGTTTGCACACGCGTCGGGTATTGGGGTTGGTATATCTCAATCACTGATAGTTCACTTCCACCTCACGTACCAATTTTAATTTTGGGCTTTCTGTTCTCTAACAGGTCATTGTGGGGCCGCCATATATTCAAACGTTCATCTGGACCGTACAATTGATGGAATGCCTCCTAAATTGGTTGACCACCTGGTCAATGGTCAGTATATTTTAATTTAAATTTAAGGCGGAGATGCCATCATTCCCTGTGAGGTTAGACATCACTTTATTGAAAAAGGATGTCTCACATCCGAATTTGTCTGTTTCTCCATGTATTCAAAAGGCTGATACGTTTAAACATGAATCTTAAAAATTTGTTATGAAATACAAGGACATTGAGAGATATGTCTGTAACTAAAATGGAATGGTAAAATATGATTTATATAACTGACTCTAAATAATTGGGATGAGACTGTTTGTTATTGTTGTTGATGATGACGATGAAGATGATGTTTTATAGTAAAATTTTCTTTTAAACATTATTTTGTGTTACTATTTTAATCTTATACACTGAATATTTTGGATACATACATTTTCATTTTAAATCCGGGTTTATGGTTTTAACTGTATATAGAGGAGGACAGACACTTTGGGTGTAGATCTTTCTTTTCTTATCAAAATAGCACATGCCTGCTGAGTCCCTTAATCTTGCTAATATGCCATAAGTGCCCGATTAACTAGGTGAGAGGTCTCACTCTCTCTACGGTTGCATTTAAAATTTTTTTTTTTTTTTTTTTGAGACAGAGAAGGAGAGAGAGACATGAATGATAACACGCACCACCTGTTATTGGAACATGTCTGCTGTCAAGTATCAACGGGCCTCACATCACCTGCGATGGCCCCTTTGTGCGACGTCGTGAGACTAGACATAGGGGTATCATTTCACTTTTTGGAGATGTCACATCACTCCCAAAAAAATGAAATGATACTTCCCCTCTGTCTCGGCTCACGAAGTCACACAAAAAGGGGTGTCGCAGAGGATACTGCCATGTATCAACGAGACTACTCTTGCAATAGAACCTGTGGACTATGGGTTGCGCTAGATGAGAACATGCACCACCTGATATTGGTTTAGGTTTGCTGTCAACCATCCCATCAAGGTGCCTAATTCGTGGTGAGATACGTCCATTTGACTATCATGCGCCAACTTGGTTGTAAAGCTATCTAGAAGAGAACCACATGAAACGTGAAGACAAACGCATTCAGTGAAAGGGCAAACTCATACTGCACCCCGGCGCATGTTAGGCATCTACTTCTTTTTTTTCTTTTTTCTTTTTTATTGTGTGAAGGGGTGGAACTAGTAATTACGGAGAGTCAAAATGAAAACGAGGGAGAAATAAATGCAGTACACTATACATACCAAGGATAAGGTAGAATCTTTGACCATGTGAGGATATTCTTAAAAGTTAAAAGTGAAGGAAGGACGAGGAGAGAGTTTGAAAATCATAGGCTTAACCTACACACCTATGATCCTTGGAAGGGATTCTTCTTCCAGTGTACTGGCAAGTGAAGATTATTATGAGAAACGTGCTGCTTTCAATTATGAGCCAGCTAGCGAGCAGCAACAAATTGTGTTTTTTTGCGGCGTACTAGAGAAGAATCTGTTATGTAATTTTTTAATTGTTAAAACTATCTGTGACTATGAGAACTGAAGATTATATAGAAGCCCTAAGAATTTATAGAATTAAAATCCATAAAATTAAATTCCATAGATTTAAAATTTTACCATTTTGATGTATAGATATATATATAGAGACAGAATTAGAATTCAAAAATATCATTTCCATTGTTTCAATGCACAAATATTCAAAAATTTCAATTAGCCCCAATTTATTTGCCCTCTGCATGGTGGATGGTCTTGAGATTCTATGCCTGTCACCAAGGACTCCCTAGTCTTACGAATTAGGCACCAAATCTTTGCATTCGTCATGCTTGGGCTTCTATATAGTCTTGTCATGTTTGGACTTCTATATAATCTTCAGTTCCTCGATAATCACTATGAAGACGTTATGTCCACTCTAATCAATATTTTAATACAATTTATTGTTATTAAAATCACGTTATGTCCACACTTTTTCTAATACTTTCCATAAGCTAACATGAGCTTGATTTTCCATTAAAGGGCATTTTAATCAATTTATATGTTTTATAGGGAATTTTGAGTACTTTGTGTGCTATAAAATCCTCATAATTGCTTGAGAGAGGAGGGCGTTTTAGTCAATAAACCTAAAGCTTAGCTAACATAAACTAGATTTTCAGTCATTTTGGTTAATTAATAAAATGATAGAAGGCATTATAGGTAAAGAAAAAAATTCCTCACAAATGCTTGAGGGGGAGGGCATTTTAGTCATTGATTAGACCTGAAGCATTGCTAACATGAACTGGATTTTTCACTTAGGGGCATTTCGGTGAATTAATAAAATAAAAAAATGCCTTTTGGGTACTTTGCGTGTTAAAAGACTCTTCACAATTGGTTGAGGGAGGAGTGCAATTTTGTCATTAAAGTAGACCCGAAGCATTAGTGAGGGTATTTTGGTCACACATCATTTCATAAAAATGAATTGAAAATAACTGCCTATGTAGATTGTTATTTCAATTACGTTGATTTGGGGGCTTTAATTCCGCATTCTAATTCCATAGAGATTTGACCTAAATCCATTTTCGTAATTTAAAATTGATCCAAAACGATGGAAATGGATTTGGATACCCCAATTCCATTTCCACTCTTTCGATTCCCCAAATCCAAACGCGCACCCTTAAGTTTCTTTCTTTGAATTGGTTTCAAATATTATCTTCACAACTCCAACTTTCCTTTTTAAAATCCTTTATGTTTTGAATTCTAAAACCATTTACAACTTTTTATCTTTATCTCTCCCTCTCTTTCTTAGATTGTTGATAGAATTTAGAATCAATACATAGCATGCATGGACAGACTTATCATGGGATCTATTAATCTGACTTTTTAATTGTTTCTCTAAGTATAATTGAAACTAAGTTACTTATCCATGCAAGCACGGGTTCATTTGCTAGAATGATACAGTTGAGGTTTTAAAAGGAGTTCAGATCTGCATAAGTTATTGTTTGTCAATTGATTACCATTTACAAAATAGGTGTCAAAACACATCAAAGATGCTGGAGTCCATCATCTACTTAAGACAATTCCATGCCGAGCAAATGCTAAATGTAACCATTCCAGCATCTCTGGTGTGTTGACACCTATCCCATTGAATAGTAACATGACCAACAACATTTATTTTTTATCATTCCATTACCATTCATGGGAAAGGTGTCAAACATAACAAAGATGCTAGAGTGTTTTTCTCCATCATCTATTAGACACAATACTGGGCCTTCTTATAGAGATGACAAATATTAAACTTGGTTTTGGGAAAGAGAGACCAGCATGGTTTAGATTAATTAGGAATGAAATAAAGAGAAAAGTAAGATGAGATCACTCGTGTGAAACCTAAGAGGAGAAAATTATAATATACATAAAGCAAAAAAATAAAATAGTGAAGGTTGCTACATTGACAATCCGTTTGATCCAAATGAATTATATACAGTTCAACTCAACACAACAAATCTTTATCACAATTACTTTGTGTCAACTACACGAAGGATTACAAACTAACCAATTATTATTTGTATTCGGTTCATATTTGTGTCTTCTTAAAACGAATATGGATCCATTTGTATTGATTTGATTAAATATTTATTCATTATTTAAATAATACCCCATTATGAATGAACCAACTATGGATCTATATAGATTCATTCTAACTAACCATTAAGCCTAAATCCTTACTGCTTGTTCTTCTCCCTAAGGGCATTGACTGATTGTTTCTTCTCCTAAGGGCCAATGTAGCCTAGCTTTAAAGATCATTTTGCAAGCAATTGGTAAGCATTTTATCTCCTCTTTCTTCCTTAGTCATACTCTCTTTATCTCTAACTCATTCTCTTGTTCGGCTGTTCATTTCTTCTCCCCAAGGGTCAATGCAAATTCGCAGACTATTAGGGTCTTTGCTATTTGTCTCGATTCTAGGTCTAGTTCTAAAAATCGTCTGCAAACAACCAGTATGCATTTCGTCTCCTCTCTCTCTCTCTCCCCTTTTCACATTGATTTCTATTCGCCATCCTTATCTATCTATTTGGTTTCTTTGATATCTTTGTTGATTTTTTTCATATGTAATTTTTTATTGTTGTATCAAAACTATATAAAAATTGATGAATTTTTGTAATCGGGTATATCCATATTCATATCCAATATTTGGCTAACTTAATGAATACGAATATAAACCTAATTCTAAAATATCCATCTAATATTTAACTGAATTTGGATATTTATGAAAAATAAATGAATCAAATATGGATGTGCCAATATCTGGTTAATATTCGGTTCATTTGCATCCCTATCTACACAAATCCAGTTCTGTCATTCCACTTTATCCAATGCTATATTTTTTGATAAATCATGAGTACTCGTGTGATGTTTCTTTTCTCATTATTTCAACTCAAATCATTTCTGGCTATCCTCTTTATTCATTTAATGCCTTGTATTTGTACAATCTCAGTACTAACTAATGTGTCATCATTGGTCTCCATTGCACAAGGTCAAACTATCTGTATTGACTTCCCTCATAATGTCTTCTATTAGTACTACACTTAATCCTCAAATTCTCCTGAATGCATTCATGTTTAATTCTTACATGTTCTTTGTTGACATTCATCAATCCCAATATCTCATCTAGCTACACTCATTTTACATTTGTATTGCTTGTTGATAGCCCAATATTCTGGTTCATAAAGCATGACCGGTCCTAAGGCCGTCCTATAAAATTCTCTATATTTCTCAGTAGTTGTCAATGAGTCAACACTTCAAAAGCTTGCCAATTCATCCACCCTACTTTACTTATATTAAAAACATTTTCTCTAATATATCCCTCGTTGTAGATTATTGAACCAAAATAACTAAAATGATCACTCCATGGCATCACTTAATTATCAATCTTGATAATTCCTTTGTTTCTACTCTTATTTTTACTAATTTCATTCCATGTAGTTTTAATCTGGATTATTTAAAATTAATTCCAATGCACAAAGCTGATTGTGTAGTAATATATGTTATACTTTTCAATTAAAATACTTTGAAAAAAAATATGTTAATTTGCATAAACATGCAACTAACATAGCCTGTAGTGTTGAGATGTAGCCATAAAAGGGTATGAACCCCTGACAAAGGCCTCAGAGAAGAGAAAGACTATATACAATTATCAGAATAAGTGCATAACGATTTTATATGCTGACCCTAACCTGCTCCGACGTCTACCGATGTCAAACGGGTGAAAACATCAGCATCAAAAGTGATCTTCACTTTTTGGGGGTGAGTGTATATCACTTCTGACACTGATGTGGACGCCCCCTGACCTAAGCGTTTGCCTACGCCGAGCGTAGAAAAGCCTCTCTGGAATAAGTGGGTTCACTATTACCCTCTCTACAATGTGGCTGAACATCTATCATTTTTAAAACAAAACATCATTATCTTAGTTAAACTTCTTTCTTCTAAATTAAGTGACTCCAAATATAATTAGATTTCATGGGTACGGAGGTTTAGTTGCGAACTAAGGAATGTGTTTAATATCTCAATCCACATATTTACACAATTACTTAAAATGTTCATTCTCTAATAAAACCAAATAAAAAGAACAAGATAATTGCTAACTATTATCTCCTTTTCACATCTTTCGATGATTGGTCTTAATACCATCATTTTGGCAAACTAGAGTTAAATCCTTCTTTTTCACATCTTTTCATGATTAGTCTTATTACCATCATTTTAGCAATATAAAGTTAATCCCGCCATAGCTCTCTTGAATTACAATGAAGAAGAATAGAATTTGAACTTTAGTCCATGAATAAATGATCATGGACAACATAGTTCTAATTTAATAAATCATAACTAACATAACAAAACTCAATGTGGCTAACAATGGCATATGCAAACAAATACAATAAGTACTCAATACCAATAAATTATTCATGCTTTCTTCATACACAACAAAAAAGAATCATAAAATAAAATCTTCCTACTAGTCATAGCATGCAAGAGATGAAAAGATTTGACAGATAGGTGAACCAAATATCAGTTCAAAGGTCAATTCTTTTGATAACCTTTGAGCTAGATTCAATAAATAAACAAACATTTGAGATCTGCTCAAGTCACCCTATTCAATTAATTAAAATTTTGCCAGATTATATTGTATTTAGGTTTTATTGATCTTGAAAACATTCTACTTTGCTTATATTAAAAACATTTTCTTCCATCTCTCCTTCGCTATAGATTATTGAGCCAACATAACAAAAATGAATACTCAATGGTATCAGTTAATTATCAATATCAACTATTCCTTCGACTCTACTCTTATTTTTATTAACTATGTCTGTATGCCTTGTTTTAATTTGAATTATCTAGAATTGATTCCAAAAAATAAAGCTATTGTGTGTAGTAATAGATGTTACATTTTTCAATTAAAATACTTTGAAAAAACAAGATGTTAATTTGAATAAACATGCCACTGACATATGGTGTTAAAATGTGGCCGTGAAAGGGTATAAACACTTAACAAATGCCTCAAATAAGAGACAGACTATAAACAATCATCACAAATAAGTGGGACATCAACCTTTTAAAAACAAAACATCTCTATCTTAGTTTAATTTTGAAATTAAGTGGCTATAAAAGTAACTGATTTACTACTAAAATCTATGGGTACGGAGGTTTAGTGGTGAATTAAGGAATGTGTTAGATATCTTAGTCCACCTATTTAGACAGTTTCTTAACATGATAATTATGCCAAAAAAAGTATAATTGCAAACTATTGTCTCTTTTTTCACATCTTTACATGATTGTTCTTTATATCATCATTTTAGCAATCTAAAGTTAATCCCTCTTTTTTTCAAATCTTTTCATGATTAGTCTCATTACCATCATTTTAGCAATATAGAATTTATCCCGCCACAACGCTCTTGAATTACATTGAAGAAGAATAAAATTTGAACTTAGTCCGCGCATAAAAGATCACGGGAAATATAGTTCTAAGCTAATAAATCCTAATTAACATAGCCAAAGTCAATATGACTTACAACTGCATGTGCAGATAAATAAAATAAGTAGTCAATCAATATGAATAAATTATTCATGCTTTCTTCTTACACAACAAACAAGAATCATAAAATAAAACAACCTTACTACTAATCATAGCATGCAATACATGAAACGATTTCAAATAGGGAACCAGAAATCACTTCAAAGGTCAGTTCTTTTGATAGCTTTGGGCTATATTCAAAAGGGAAAGGATCTATTATACCTAATTTGTCTGTCCCCCCATGTCCCTACACACAAAAGGTGAGGTGTATAAGGTTAAAAAGTGTAAAAACAGTTTACAAATGAAAAAATAGGTACCCATAAAAATGGGGTTTACAGGGTTAAAACCATAAAAAAAGTGTTCAAACAGACATTTGCCCCTATTTAATTAAAAGAGTCACCAAATTCAAAAAACCAATTATATGTCCAGCCTCTGGTGTGGGGACATGAGGAGACAAACAAATTTCGGTGTAACAGATCCTTTCCTAATTCAAAATATATAAACAGGACACCGGGGATCGGCTCGAGTCACCCCATTCAACTAATTAAAAATTTGCAAGATAATAATGCATTTAAGGTTTATATAGGATATTATTATGCAACAAGAACAATAGGATTTGCTTCGGCAAAACCTGTTGTATTGGCCCCGTTTATGTTTGCTGTCAAGGTGGATGACTTTTCATTCTTAAATTACTAGTAAATGCATAATACAGTAATAATTGGTGAACAAATCATGCTTAGGAAAGGTACATGATTTTTAAAATAAATAAATAAAATGTTGTATAATTTAATGAAAAATATATGGATTGCTTTTAATCCATTTTATCTATAATGGTATGATATTTGTCATCAACAATAATTTACTATTAAAATAATAACTCCAGTAAGCATTTATATGTGTTCGACCTAATTTCTATCTAGAATTTCTCAGCATACCCATGCATCTCTCTTAAAATTAACTTATCAATCCACTCTTTCACACTAATATTTGTTTTTTGGTAGGGCTACTCAGGGCCCACTTGACTGCCGTACTTACAGCATGAGACCCACATTACGATGGGAGAAGATTTGAAATCGTCTACTACAGCTTGAAGTATGGTAAAGTCTGGCATCATCTACAGTGTGACACATACCCCCAAAAAGTACAGAAAATAAATTTTGATTAGTCATTTTCACTTTTTGGTAAGTGATTTTCAATTTTTTGAGGTAGGTGTCACATTATAGACGAAACTAGATTTTACCAAACCACTTTTTTGGGGGATGTTTTTCCTTTTTAGTACTGATGTGTCAGCCCTGATGTCATTCCAACTTTAGCCACTCTCTAAGTTGTCCCACCAAATCCTCAGCTTCCAACTACGGTAACGATTTCAAATTTTCAACTGATGGGAGAAATAAATGACATCGCACAGTGCAGAATTGCTGCCAAGAGGATTCAACATCAAGACAAACGAAGCCAGCACTCGTCAGGACAAGTGTTCCATGTCTATCTAGAATTTTCTGACATATCCTCTCAAATTGACTTGCTAATACACTCCTTGATAATAATACTTGTGTCACTTATCAAGAACCGAGACAATGAAGCAAACAATATTGAGGAGCATTTACTTGGGCTGGTGGAGGCATTTATGTTTGTGGTTGTGAGTAATCTGACGCACACTTCTCGGACAAGTAGGATTATGCTTCTATCTATGCTGAGACCTCGTGCCATGTTGCATCCGTATATAACGAAGACACATAAAGACAATCAAGAACACGAAGAAAGAGATATTTTGAAGGTAAGATCTAGCTGGGCTCGGATTAGGTGCAAATGAATTTCGTGAGAACAGTGCAAACGGCACCAGAGGGGCTGACGCATCAATACCAAAAAGTGATTTTCACTTTTTTTTGGGGGGGCACTAATCCCTTGTCAGCGCTGATGTGTCTACACCCTGGTGCTGTTAGCACAGTTCTCACGAAATTCATTTTCACCTAATTTTTTTCCGATCTAGATATATAAAGGCACATGGCCAATGTCCCATGCTCGGGTGGCCAAGACATTATCCTTGTATGAAAGAAGGTCAGGAGTCAAATTTCCTTGTTTGTATTGCAAGTCGTCACCTGCTTCTCTCGTCGTTATGGGGGCGATGTACAGGTTCAATTATTTCACCTATGTATACCTGTCAAGTCATGTGGTTCCGAGTGACTAGGAAAAAAAATGGCACATGTAAGAACTAAGAACTTGTGCATATTTTTATGGGTTCTCACTAAAGATCAGCAAGACCCTGATTCTGTCAACAGTCACCCGGTGTTGATCAGTTCCTGTTTGACCGTCTAAGATAATGAAGTACATTAATATTAGAAAACAATAACACTACTTAGCCTTGCATGTGCTGCTGCTGCAGTGCTTTATATACAAGTTATATATCCGGATCCTCATGTGATTCTGAGACCCATCTCAAACACATTAATGCTATTAAATGCAGACTATTTTTTATTTTTTGGTAACTCACTTATCAATGCTATTGGGCAACTCTTTCTTGAGTTTCTTACATACAACAAATTGTTGTATGGGAATCACAGGTGGGGGAGGCAGGCGTCAACAGTTACTTTAGGAGGGTTTGAATCATCTAAAGTCTGAATGACACATGGCCTGGTAAGTGTTCGAGTCAATACACACGAGATAAACGAGGGTATTATAGTAAATGAACAGTAGATAAGTACCTTTGTATTTAGTAATATACGGGCTAGGATTTGGTAAGACACAACTTAAAGAGTGCCTAAAGAAAGAATGACATTAGGGGCTAACACATCAGCACCGAAAAAGTGATACACACTTTTTGGGGGATGCATTTCACTTTCTGGCACTGATGTGTTGGACCCTAATGTCATTCTTACTTTAGGCACTCTTTAAGTTGTCCTACCAAATCTGGAGCGCCATACTTCACATCATCCCTAGTCTGAATAGACACTTACTACACCAGTCTCTACACAGGATGTGACATGATGTCTTCCAAAGGGTTCACAGTGCCATCGGAGGGATTCAACCCAAAACCGCTCTTTTGGAAAGTCAATGGCGCAACCATATCTCTTGAAAGGTATTGGCGAGAGCACATTCATTGGAGAAGAAAAGAAAAAACAAGAAAGGACAAATGTTTTACAAATATTTTAATTATTATTATTATTGATACGATGAATTACCCGGGACCTTCCAACCTTCTCCCAACCGAGTCAAATTGAACCATTAGGAAAATCCCGGCCTTGAGACCTACCCGAGTGGATGGGACGTGCTCATACAATGTGTTGGGTGATTTGGGATGTCCCTAGACTTAAGTACCTAAGCCCAGGATCCGCCCTAAATGGAGGGACGCAATCCCGCTATAACAACAAAACCAACTGGCAAACATCCCTATATAGTCGAGGGCTGAAAAATCATCTACCTAGGTCAAAATCGTGAGACTGGCCAACTAGAGTGATAGTTAGGACCTATGCTATAAAATAAGGCTCACGCCCAAAGGAAGGTACGAAAGTTCTTGATTGAAATCTCTCTCTCTCCCCCGTTTGATCTATTTTTAGCTTGATCGTCAAAGGACAACCGATCGGCACCCAGATGACATTCCTTTCGTCTCCTTCTTGCAGGGCCATAAGATCCAGAGACTATCACACACTCATCTAGAGATGCCCAAGTCGGTTAGATCTAGGCATCATTAGTTGGTACCATCTATGGGAACAAGGCTAAGACATCCCCCTTTCCAGACCAAGAGTGTATGGTGGAGACTAGATCTATGGATGCTAAGAGGAATAACCCTCATAGTACCCCCAACAAATAATGATCAATGGGAACAGCAACAACAGGAGGATGGCGGATCCAACCTAGAGCAACGAGTTCAAGACCTCATGTGGACCATGTAGGAGATCACTCGGCAAAATGAGTATATCCTCTAAAGATTCTTTGCTCAGAACAAACACGAGACTCAGGAGAGATGACAGAGCGAAGCTCCTGCCCCCTCTGGAGGACCACACGAAGAAAGGATGGGGCAAACAGAAGAAGTCAAGTCAAAAAGGCACAATGACAGAGAGCCTAATTCCCAAAACCAAAAGAACGAACAGAGGTCCCATGGCACTCCTTTGGGTGACTAACTAAAGAAAGTTCAAGACCAACTATGGAACGTCATGCATGCGGTAAAGGGGAAAGGGTCTGCTACTATAGAAGATCCAATCCAAAGAATCGAGTTACCCTTCTTGGCCAAAGTAATGAGCTGTTTGCTCCCCCACAAGTTCTGAGCCCCACAGATGGAAGTGTTCAAGGGCACTAAGGATCCACTCGACCACCAAAAAACTTACATGACGCTTATTCATCTTCAAGAGTTACCCGATGAGATCATGTGCAGGGTCTTTCCATTGACCCTAAAAGGTAGCGCTTGGGCTTGGCTCAGGAGGCTGACGCCGAGCATGATCGATAGCTTCATGCACCTTAGTAAATAGTTTGTGAGTCACTTTATTAACGCCTAAAGATGTAGGAAGCCCATGACATGCCTCTTGAACATTAGACAGGAGTGAGATGAGTCATTGAGAGACTACATCACCAAGTTTAACAAGGAGACAATATATGTGGATGATGCTAATGGGAAAGTGGTGTTCACTGCCCTCATGGGTGGACTACAACCCTCCAGATTCTTGTTCTCTTTGTCCAAGTCCCCCCAAAGAGTTTGGAAGAGTTTATGGTAAATGCACAAAAACACATGAATGATGAGGATGTAATGAGCATGAGGAGGAGCATAGACAAAGAAGCCCAACTAGAGAAGAAAAAGATAAAGAGGGTGGACAGGCACCAAAGATGGACTCAGGACAAGGGCATAAAGGTCAGTCACAAGAGCCAGAGAGAAGAACGAAGGCATTTGTGTCCCAATTCCCAAGATATACCCCACTCAACACCTTATTGGACTGAATCCTCATGAATATACAGGATAATCCCGCTCTTAAGTGGTTAGGAAAGCTGAAGTCCGCACCAGTGAAGAGGACAAGAGATAAATACTGTCAGTTCCACCGATACCATGGGCATAACACCGACTAATGTTTCAACCTTAAGGAGCAAATAAAAGACTTGATCCGACAAGGAAGGCTCTGATAGTTTGTTACGACAAAGTGACTTGAAGGGCAAGACCAGGGGCCGCAATGCCCAGCAACTTAGGGGATAAACGAACCCCGACCTCTGGGGGAGATTCAAGTAATCTCTAGAAGACTCACCGAAGGGGGCAAATCCTCTTCGTTCATAAAAGTGCATGCTCGGAGGTCCAAGCACATGGATGAGAAGAGTGTTTACATGACTAGGAGGCTATCTAAGTAGGCCTGAAGGGATGAACCCCCGATCACCTTCACCAAGTAAAACTCCTCCTGACTCCAACACCAGCACAATGATGTGTTGGTCGTCACTGTCATAATCATAGGGTATAGAACCCGGAGGGTGTTAATCGATAATGGGAGCTCTGCTGATTAACTATACCTACCAACCTTTCGACATATGAGAATCGCAGAAGATGGGATTCAGCCCTTAGGGGCTCTCTTCATCTGCTTTACCAAGGACAGACTATTCCCCTTGGGATCAATAACCCTACCCATGACAATAGGCTTCCTAGTGGTAAACTGTCTTTCATCCTACAATGCGATTCTCGGGTGCCCCTTCCTCAACCAATTAGGGGTGGTTACATCCACCTATCACCTAATGATGAGGTTCCCCATTGATCATGGGGTAGGGGAAGTCAAAGGTGATCAGACTACCACACGGTAGTGTTACAATGCCTCCCTAGCAAACGGACCATGGAAGGAGGCCCTAGCAATAGGAGAGGGCGAGGTGGAAGAAAGGTGAAACCCCTTAGTGGCTGAACCTATGGAGGACCTACTTGAATTCAACTTAGACAACTCCACCTTTGAGCAGGCCATTCGGGTTGGCAACACACTTGTAACTGACCATTGGGAGTGGCTATTAGACCTATTGACCAAACATAGAGATGTCTTCACATGGACCCATGACGATATGCCCAGGATAGATCCTGAAATCATGGTGCACATGCTAAATGTCAGACCAATCGTAAAGCATGTGCTACAAAAAAGGAGCTTCGCTGCCCATCGTAACTCGGCTGTTGCTAAAGAAGTGGACAAACTCAAAATGGCGAGGTTCATCCAAGAAGTAAACTACCTTGAATGGCTGTCCAACATGATGCTCATCAAAAGGTCAAACGAAAAATAGAGAATGTCTATTAACTTTATTGACCTAAACAAAGCCTGTCCAAAGGATAGTTTCCCCCCACTGCAGATAGACACCCTAGTCGATTCGACCACCAGGCATGAGCTACTTAGCTTCATGGATGCCTTCTCAAGATATAATCATATCAAAATGTATGAGCTTGACATGAAAAAGACGTCATTCATCACTGACCAGGGGTTATATTACTATCAGGTTATATCGTTCGGGCTAAAAAATAAAGAGGCCACCTATCAGAGACCGGTTAACGCGATGTTTAAAAAATAGATTGGGAGAAACATAGAAGTGTACGTTGACGACATGCTGGCCAAAAAACCGAAAATCAATGAACACTTTTAGGACCTCAAAGAGACCTTCGAAACTCTGAGGAAATACCATATGAGATTGAACCTGAAGAAGTGTGCCTTTAAAGTGTCTGCGGGGAAATTCCTAAGGTTTATTGTCTCATAGAGGGGGATTGAAGCCAACCCAAAGAAAGTGAAGGCCATCTTGGACGTGGAGTCCCCGAACAACATGAAGGCGGTACAGAGAGTGGCTGGAAGGGTGACAACATTAAACTAATTCATCTCAAAGGCTACCAACAAGTGACTTCTTTTTTCCTGCCTACTCAGGAAATCATTTGAGTAGATAGAGGAATGTGAGATAACGTTCCAAAAGCTTAAGGAGCACCTCGCGGGATTACCACTTCTATGTCGGACCGAGCCCAAAAAACCACTATTCCTATACGTGGTTGTCTCAAACTCCATGGTAAGTTCAATACTAATTAAAGAAGAAGAAGGAGTGTAACGGCCCATGTCTTATGTAAGTCAAGCTTTAAATGGGGCAGAGAATAATTATCTGACTGTCAAGAAAACTGTGTTTGCCGTAGTGGTTACCACTAAAAAATTACGACCCTATTTCCAAGCCCACACTGTCACTATTCTGAAAAACCGACCTCTCCAATTTGCCTTGCAATGACCTGATGCATCAGGCTACCTTATCAAATGGTTAGTCAAGTTGGGAGAATTCGATATCGAGTATAAGCCAAGAGAAGCTATGAAAGAGCAGGCCTAATGAATTTTGTGGTGGAATTGACCACTATATCAGACAAGGAGAAACCCAAAGGGCCTATTACCTCGGACGAGGCTCGTTAGATGTCTAACGTTAATGGTTCAGTCATGAACCAAGCCAACAAAGCAGGGATTATACTTATACCCTTGAAGGGTCAGAGCTAGAGTACGTCGTTAGATTCGGTTTCAAAGCGACAAATAATGAGGCAGAATGTGAAATGCTAGTGAGCGGCCTTAGGATAGCCAATGAACTCGATGCAAGCCAGATAGCCATTAAAAATGACCTAAGCTAGTAATGGACCAGGTATTTGGCGAGTATGTCGTGAAGGATGAAAGAATGGTTGAATACCTTAAGGCAATCAAAACGCTAGCAAAAAGGTTTGAGGTATTCACCATTGAACACGTAGCCTGAGAGCAGAACGAACAAGCTGACTAGCTAGCTCGACTGGCTACCGCTCTAGACGATGATGAAGGTGCAATGATTGAGCACTTGCCAGAACCAAGTACATCAATTCCAACCCAAGGGATAGTCAAAGTCATCAGAGAGGAGGCATCTTGGATAACCCTCATTATGAATTACCTTAAGGAGGAAAAATTGTTCGACGATAGAACAGAAGATAGAAGGCTCAAACTACGAGCCTCTCGATACACCTTGTTGAATGGTATACTCTATAAGAGATGCCACACCTCGTCCTATCTCAGATGTTTAACCCATGCAGAATTCGAGTATGCGATGCGAGAGGTTTACGAGGGAGTCTGGCAACCATTCCGAGGGAGGATCCCCGGCGTTCCGCCTCGTGAGAGCAGGGTATTATTGGTTGACAGTGCAAGCTGATACAACCTAGTTCATACAAAGATGAAATTGATGCCAAAGGTTCACTAACAGGCTCAGATAGCCCACCAAAGGAGCTAACTCTGATCCTCGAACCTTAACCGTTTGTACAATGGGGAATAGACATAATCGGACCCCTCCCCAAAGGGAAAAGACAGGTTCGTTTCATTATAGTGGCAATCGACTACTTCACTAAGTAGGTCGAGGTCAAGCCCGTGGCCAGGATAATTAAAAGCAATGTTCGCGGCTTTATAGGAAGATCTATAATCTGCTGTTTTGGTGTCCTTGAATTCTTGGTCTCGGACAATGGGAAGCATTTTGGCAACCCCAGGTTTAGAGAAATTTGCTTGAGCCTCATAATTAAGAACCATTTTTCCTCCCTGGGGCATCCCCAAACCAACCGACAAGTAGAAGTAACCGACCAAACCCTTCAGAAGATCATTAAAACTTAACTGGAGGCTCACAAGGGAGGACGACTAGAGGAGTTACCAGGGACCCTTTGGGCCTATAGAATTACGGCTAGAACACCGACCGGTGAGACCCCCTTTCTATTAGCATTCGGGTCTGAAGAAAAATCCTGGTGGAACTAAGCCTAGCTAGTTATCGTATTGCATAAGCGAATCCTAAGAAAAATTAATGATAACTTTTACCTGAGCCTTGATTTGTTGAAAGAGAAAAGGCAAGAAGTCGCCTCTAGGGTGGCTGCCTACCAAACCGCTATGGTTAGGTACCAATATAGGAAGGTCAATGAGAGAAAGTTCAAAATAGATGACCTAGTCCTTTATGAAACCACACAGGCTACCAAAGAACCCACTGACTGAAAGCTAGGCCCTAACTAGGAAGGGCCTTATCAAGTGACGAAGTTTAATAGGCCAAGGTCCTACTACTTGAAAGACTTGGAAGGAAAGCAACTACCTCATCCCTAGAATGCAGAGCATATGAGGAAGTACTATTCTTGATCTGATTGTAAATCCACATCAATAAAGGGTTTCTTTTCCAAAAACGACTTCATTGCCAAAAAAATTCTAAGGTAAAAGTGACAAGTTTCGAGTGGATGAGGGTCCTAAGATGACCCAAGGATTTCCTAAGGGAAAAGTGATGGCCCCAAGTGGTCGAAGGTTACTAGATGACAAAAAAACTCTTAAAGAAATAGCAACAAGCCTCAAGTGGTCGAGGGTCGTAAGATAACCCTAAGGATTTTCTAAGGGAAAAGCAATAGGCCTTGAGTGGCTGATGGTTGTAAGATGACCCTAAGGATTTCTTAAGGGAAAAGCAATAGGCCCAGAGTGGTCGAAGGTCCCTAGATGACCAAAAATTTCCTAAGGGAAAAGCGACAAGCCCTGATTGGATGAGGGTCCTAAGATGACATTCAAAAAATTTCTCTAAGGAAGAAGCAATAGGTCCCAAGCATCCAAAGGCCATGAGTCAAGTATAAAAACAACAATAAGGAAGAAATGTGAAATAAAAATATCTTAATTAAAAGAGGAAAGTTTTACATCAAGCGCATATAAGCTAACCCGCCAAAAAAAACTGAAACTAAGAGGTAGCAGCGCTGTTGTGAGCCCCTTAGGATGCTTCCTCCTCCTCAATTTTGACAACCTCGGGCTCGGGAGGGGAACTCAAGTCATCATCAAAGACGAGCTTCGTGAAGTCAATCTCTAGGTATGCTTCAATAGCCGGACAACGAAAGGTCTCGAATCCATCACTAAAGCAATCTAGGACTTCTTATGCATACTTGGTGAACTCACATATTTTCACCAGCGTGGCGTCCCTCTCCTGCTTTAGGCGATTAGACAATACCGCCTTAGCTTCAGCCCTCTCTTGGGCAGTGACCTCCTTCACCTAAGTGGTTTGCTCTTCAGCCTTAGCGAGCCTTGTGGCTAAAGCCACCTTTTTGTCCTCGACTGCTTGAAGCTTGGCAACCAACTCATCCCTCTCAGCCCAGACCTGCAAGAGGTTGGATTGGAGCTCTGACTCATTCTTCGTGGAGTCATCCATTCGGGCCTAAAATCCCAAATTCTCAGCCTTCAACTCAGCTGCCTTCTTCTTTTGTGCCTTGGCATTACTCTTCGTGCCCCTCTGGAATGATATATCTGTAAAACACAAGGAAAGATTAGAAACTGATAAATGACAATAAAATATTAGGGAGGGAGACAAGGTAAAAGAGAAGAGAACTACCTTTGCTAAATCAACCACCAGTCGTTGTAAGATGGCGTTTGAGCAAAACTTCATGAAAACCTCGATGTCCGCCTTTGAGTTGACCTCACAATTTCTTGAAAGAAAAATCAAGGTTGTTCATAAAGTCTCACTGGTAGGATTCTTCCCTTTATCTGATTGAGGGATAGAGCCCTCATCTTAGAAAGTGGACAAGTCCGTAGTGGGCTCAGCCTCTTAAGGACCCTGAGATGACAGGGATGGGGAAAATGGTACAGCAACAGGGGCAGCGGGAGTCTGGCCTCCTTAAGAGACACTTGGGTGAGAAGACGACCCTCCCTTGCGACTCCTTGAGTTGTTGACCTGGACCCTTTGACGCTTCAAAGGTAGAGCATGCAAATCCCTAGGCCTCGAGCCCTCTACTCCCGTTGGGCCTTCCCCGATAATTGGAACTTGTGAGGCATCCGTGGCCTTTAGGCGAGCCTCCTTGGCTCTCTTCAGAATCAACTTCATATCGGCTTTCATTATGTCTACAAAGAAATAAAAATTGGCTTAAAACCAAAAAGGAAAAAAAGAAATGGGGGAAGAAATATACCCCTAGTCATTCCTTTTGTAAGGCCTATGATAGGAGACTCCCCAAGACCCGCCAAAGCCTTATCCTCAACGAACCGAGGGTAGAAAGGGAAAGGCGATCAAGCATCAGGATCAAGTCAAGACAATCGTGCACTGAGTAGTAGATAGCCCTAAGCACCCGATTAAACGTAGCCGCAAGCAATGTTGGTTAGGCAATAACTGAGACACATCAAAAAAGGCGAAGGTGAGAAACTAACTTCTAAAATATCAGTAAGAAAAATAAGAAAGAAATGAAGGAAGGACTCATCCGAGGGATCAAGGGTGCCCCAAACCCAGGAGAAGCGAACAAGCCATTCGATCTTGCTATCCTACTCGCAAGTCTCCCAGTTGTCGGCCGACAGGAAGAAGAACCTGCTCTTCCACCATTTCTAAGAGGTGGGGATACCAGTGACTAAGTTCTGATACCGATCGAGGGTAGTGAAGTACCACCAACCTGACTCATCAACTAAATTGTAACAAAAAAGAAATTTTGAGACTATAAACTGATCTCGGCTATCTCTACAAGCCACCCAGAGGATCATACACCAAACAAATATCCTCAATGAGTTTGGCATGAGTTGGACTAGGGCAATGTTGATGTAATTGAGGAGTTCCCAAATGAATAAAGCGACTAAGAAGCGAAGACCACTCTCAAGGGTTTGCTCATAAAGGCAAATTTCCTTGTCATCGATGACACACGCCCGTTCATGTGCCTTGAAAAGATGAAGTGTCACTCCCTTGGGAATATCATATAACTTCCTAAAACTCTTTACTACTTTTTTCTTGAGGGTCAAGCAAAAACCCACGACCATCGGAGGGACATGATGAAGCACTTGGGAGGAGACCGAGGCCTGGCTGGGAGTGTTGGGGCGGACCATGTCCTCCTTAAGATGACCTAAACCGAAACTAAGGGTGTCTGTAGACTCCTAAAAATCAAAACGTGAAGACGAATCAATTCTACCAAATGCAAAGATTACTTCCGCAAAGGGACCGATGAAGGCAACAAGCTCAGAAAAAAACAAAATCTAAGAATGTGAAGTCATCGCCGATGAGGCTTAACTCCGGGAGACTTCTACAGACTCATAGAAAGCCGTAAAG